>OMKZ01030699.1:8775-50728 GCA_900302535.1 Neoniphon sammara
TGGAGAAGGGGAAGTGGGGAGGGGGGTGGAGCGAGGGGATTGAGAGATAGGATGGCTGGGATATAGATAGACTCCCATTAAGTATTCAACCATGAGGCCACAACAGTTACAGCTCCTACACGGAGTCTGAGATTTCCATTTTGCTACATCCTGGGATTCATCCCTATAGCTTTTGTGCAGTCACGGTCCTGTTCCACCAAAGGGATTTACAATTTTATCTGGAGGGGCTGCTGGTTGTAAAGAATAAGGGAGCGGTTTGTGGTATGGTTTCAGCGGACGATAGCTTCCCGATCCCGGCGCAGCGGAAATGTTTGAATAACTTGTTTGTGCTTCGCGCTGACACTTTAATCGAAATGTGTGTCTTGTATTTGAATGGCGAGCTCCTTTCCGATGCCGCACATACAAAAATGTTATCAGCGGCGTTGTGGTAAACCCCTCACTCTTTTTGCTGGAGTTGAATAGGCCAGTGTGTGTAGGGTCTACTCCAACAGCCCTGGTGCTCCCCGGAGATTGGATCATCCCGCTGTTAGGCTGGCAAAGCCTGATAACTCCCTTGAAAGATAACAAGCCAGGGACATAAAGGGAACGTATACTCTATAAGAATGTGGATGATTGTATGGGATGAAAAAGATACCAGCTATGAGTATAGAGCAGTGAGAGGGAAGTGGCAGTGTGTATGTCTGCAAATGTGTGTGTGCTTGCATACATGTGAGCAATATAGCACAGTGTGTGCGTTTGTTTTGTGCATGTGTGAGTATTTTTGCAAGCGTACACTTTGTGCATGGTCCAGGGCCTGTGTATTTGTGTGTGTGAGTGTGTGTGTGTTTGTGCGTACTGTATGTATGTGTGGCGTTCACATCAAAAAGTGGGAGGGAGGAGTTCTCTCTGGCTGCCTGTTAGCATTTGAAACATCACATGAATGGACGCCTTTTGAAACAGCAGCCCTTCTCTGTCTGAGGAGGAAGGAAGGAACGGTCTAATATAGGTGGAGTGAAAGAAGATGAGTCATGTCGTCTTTAATGAAAGCGCCTGAGGCGTCCGTGTGGAGTCGTGGTTGGCACCATCAGCACATTGTTATCTCCCTCTGTTTCCCAGCTAAGAGGCAGCCGCGGACCTCCCAGGCCGCCATGTGGCACAGTTGCACAAGAGGCCATTAAAGTAGACAGCAGCACCTGGCAAATAGGCGAGCGCTAGGGAGACAGAGGAAATGGAGGGAAAAGAAGCAAAAAAACCCACACAAGAAATGGAACAGAGAGTGCTCATTATTGCTCAGAGCCTCTACTGCCGGCACACCTAACGTTTTGGGTGTAGTGCAGGTGTGGGGGATGCAGCTGTAATTCCCGAGTGTTTACTTTGGTCTCTACATGGCTTGCTGTTTGACCTTTCTGACCTTTCAGGTCAGAATTTAGCTTCAAAAACAAAGCTGAGTCATTGCTGATCGCTCATGACCCTACCGTGTCTATTTATTTAAGGGAATGAAGTTTTGAATCAGGTGTGTACGCTTTGCCACAGGACAGAAATAAAAGGTCACAAATGTCAAAAAATAACAGAATGTCTGATCCTTCTCATGTGGACTTAGCAAAAAGCCAGTCACAGAGTCACCGTTTTATTTATTAATTTATTTATTTAATATATTTATTTATTTTTGTGCAGTTTTCAGGCTCACTTCTCTTAGTGGAAGCATTTGATAGTCTTGAGGATTGAGGGTGTCATTACAGTGCCCCCTAGTGTTCGTTGTGAGAAAAGTGGTGGAACATCACCCTGAATAAACAGATGCTGTGTCTTCATCTCATCTCACCTTCACACTGAGCAGCAGCCATGTTTCCTGACAGTTGTGGCAAATTTACTGTGGTCTGGTCTCACTTTCCTAACAGTGGCATATGACAAAGTGCCACTAGCAGTGTCATCTGTTCACCAAGGCTTCACCCCATGTCAACAATATAACCAAGTTACCGAGGTGGTTGCATGGCGACAAACTTTTCAAAACAAGAGTCTTTTGTAACCTGCATCTGAGCAGGTCAAAATGGAGATCATATGGAAGCCGGAAAAACATGTTTTAATAAAAAGCTCGCTCACAAGCAGAGTCAGGATGCTAATTTCGGTCACATTTGTGTTTCAGTTACAGTGAAAAACCTTTGCTGATCAACTGTAGCTGGTGACAGCCAAAATAAGAGCCCTGTGTGTTCTGAAAGGATTTATTCATCTTCACTTCATAAGACAACAAACAATGCAAAGTCCCTTTCAAATGCCAATCTTAAAAACACAAAGCTTGTCAGTTTTAAGTGCACCTGCATGCAATTATGCAAATTTGAAGTAATTAGCAAAGAAACCTGGTAGCCCTAATGAGTTGTTGCACAAGAATACAGGCCAATTTAGGATAACGAATCTAACATTGTCTGCTCAGGTCTACATAACACAAAAAGTAAATGTCTTTTTAAGGGACTCCCATATACCAGCCACCCACAGACTTTATCTCTGCCATACAGACTGACAAAAAAAAAAAACACAAGCAGCACAAAGTACAAATTACGCCCAGGAGGCCTGCATTTCCACACAGCTGAGGGGTTGAAAGCCATTTGTTAACACTTTTTCTTTGCTACCTGCCAGAAACATGCCTTGGCGCTGCTATTTTAGCCCAGGCCACCTATTGACCTGACAGGCAAGTGTCAGGAGAAAGCAGACATGTCAGCTGCAGGTGGCCAACCCTCAGCAGGGAGCAGCAGTGTGGCGTTCGGCTGGCGCAGTTGGACCCCGGGATAACACAGCACTGAGGGACTGCAGGTAAGGAGACTTGTCTTTTCACCTTAAGATAGCTTTCAGCGATAAGGCAATGGGTATATTATATGTATGAGATCAGTCAACTGATACGATGTGACAGGAAGCGTAATGCAATGCTTGATTTCCCTGTGATGTTTTTCAGCAACTTGCATTTGCCATGGTGCTGAGATCTTACAGTATACATGTAGCCTGCAGCAGGAGACATGCATAAGTTGCTGCTGACGTCCTTGTTATTTCTCTTAATCCACCCTTCCCTTACATGTAGAGTTTCGCTCTCTGTCCACACACAGATGTAGCTGGTGTTTGAGGTTACCTGAGGTTTCATGAGGTTGGGCGCGACACAGGTAAATGGAGATTTCTTTTCCTTGGATTCAGATGGATAGAACAATCTGTTTTTAAGATGAAACAGTATTGTGCATTGGTACATTCAGCACAGACTGTCCTGCCAAATGAATCTTACACAAAGGCAAAATGTCTTCTTTTTTTATCTCATGCCCATTCAAAATAATGCAAAACGGCATTTGATTCAATGACTATTTCTTCTCATTTTCATATCTGACTAACAAAAGATTACTCTAGCTTGTTTTTTTGGATTTGTAATTCCCTCTGCTCGTCCCTCCTCAGCTAAGCAGTTAACTTGGGCAGAGGTCTGGAGGTCTCCCAACCCTCTGAAGATGTATGGCCTGTATTTGGAAGCAGTGAATGATTACATCAATGAATCCTACGGGGAGGATGTATGGAGATTGATCGAAGCCCGAGCAGAGATACCCCACCTCAAGTTTGTCAGACATCAGATGTACAAGTACGCCCTTTTTATTGTACTTCCCACCACATTATGGTAATTTTGAGACATGCTTTTAAGTGCTTGGTCAGTAAGGTGCTCTTCATCAAGTACCTACACAGTAATATTGTGTACTTAAATTTTTCCATAGGTTAATACACAAGTTAATACAATAGAATAAGGCAGCTGTTGACTGAATTTATTCATCATTCTGATGTTGACTCAATCTGAATTATCATAGTGTACAAAACAAAACACGGCAGCCTAAATTGCACAGTGCTGAGGCCATAGTATAATTCAGCTGCAGCACTTTGTAATTTTAAGAAAAATGCCATTAGAATGTAGTTCCAAGTTAATATAAATTAAACTGGGCCACAACTTTGGGGCAAATTAAAAAAAAATTGGGTCCTGATACAAAAACATTTGAAGACCAGATTATTTATTTATTTATTTATATGATAATTTTCATTGATCTCAGAAAGTTGACATTTATTTTTATGAATGATGTTGAGGAAGACATTACATAAGTGCTTATGTTTATTTTTTCATCTCAAAAATAAAACACTAAAAACTAAATTAAAAATATATTTGAAAAATTTGGATAAAATGTATAAATGACTAAATAAATTTCGATCTCTTCTTTATCTACAGTGACAACCTGATCCTGCGGTTGGCGAAGGCAGCAGGCGAGGTTCTGGGAAAGACCCACGATGAGCTGATGTACGCCTTCGGGGTCTACATGGTCAAGAGGATCGGAAACTACGGCTACGAGAGGATCCTGAAGGTGACCTTTGTGACCCGGCTTACAGTAGTGATCATCAGTTGACCAGAATGAAATAAAACAAAACAAAACAAACAAACAAACAAAAAACATGGCAGCCATCTACATTCATTTATTGAGATGGAATGCATATGTGCCTTATAAAGGACTGTGATAAGCTGTGAATGCAAATCAACTTTACATTTCTGAGCCGGTGACATTTTGTGTTCTATCACTCCATCTCTCTGTCAACACCACAGCGACTCGACATGTAACCAGTTCTCCCAGTGTCTGGAACAGGATTCGAATTACACAGTGGCTTTCAGTGGAGCCCCTGAAAGCCCTTACTGCTAAACATGTCACATGCACGTGCATACAAGGACGTGCGCGGTCAGTTGCAGGGTTACTATGAAAAACATTCTACTGTTACTACATACAGTTAATACTGTCAGAAACATTTTTATATCACTCGATCAACAACAACAACAAAAAAAAAAAAACTCCACACAGTAAATTGGACGATGGTTTGCAAGACAACAGACACACTCTAAGCACAACACGCAAACGCCTCTTGCATAGTAAAACATCCTGGAAGCAACATCACTATGATAAGACACCATCATACAGTACCCATCACAACTTTGTTCAACACCTTGCAAAAACAGAATTGAAACACCACTGGCCTAAATAAAATGACAATCCATACCACATTCGGTCCTGTAACCAAGAATGTTGAGAGTTGGTGGCCGCCAGGAGATTATGTGTTTGGCTGGGAGTGTTTGTGTGTCTGTCCACGGCTAATCTCACAAAGTACTGGATCTATCAGCCTAAAATTTTTTGTGCCCAGTTATGACTGTATGAGGAAGAATGTCCTGTGGTTGCAGTGATTCATAAAACGTTTATTCTCACTACTTCCGCTCCCCCACTCCATTCATTGTCTAGCTTGCTCAGCCATTGCTTCTCTCCCCTCTCTCTCTCTATTCGAAATTTCGTATACTACTGGGCCTTTCCGCCTGATTTATGGTCTTTCCAGGGAAAAGTCCTCTAGGTAAAACAGGAAATGATGTGATTTAAATTGACGGCAGCAGCAACAGTGGTCTGTTTGGAACTGAGTAGTTAGCATGAAAAGTGAAATTATGGCTGAGCAGACACAGAAAAGAGCGCCACCTACCACTTTAAACACACTAAGAACACAGAGTATTATTTGAGTCCCCACAAACCACTGTTCATGTTCTCTAGAAAACAGTTCAGCATCTGCATCTTCTGTCTTTTTCCAGGTGTTGGGGCGTAATGTACGCGACTTCATCAATGAGCTGGACAACCTGCACGAGTATTTCCGCTTCTCCTTCCCCAAGGTGCAGCCACCCAGCTTCTGTGTGGAGGAGGAGTGCGAGACTAGCCTCACCTTACACTACCGCAGCACCCGCAAAGGCTTCACCCAGTTTGTCAAAGGTACCAAGAAGCATGTGGTGGGAAACTCTGAATGTTGTACAATTGAATTGTTCTTAGTTGTTTCTTTGAGGGGTGTTATGGTGGTTTAGTGTTTACCACAGGTTCCTCATAGCAACATGGACCCTGTTCTCATGTTCTCTTCATATCCTGGATTTTCGAAGACATGAAAGTCAGGTGGACTGAAAACTCCACATTGCCCGTGGGTGTGAAAGTGAGTGTGAGTGTGAGCCCCGTGACAGACTGGCACAGTTTTCCTGTGTTTTGCTCAATGAGCTCCAGCCCACTATAATCCTGAGCAGGACCATGTAAACACAATCAAAGACCAATTATTTCTGAGTTGTTGTTGTTGTTGTTTTTTGGCTTGTCTGATGTAAGATAGGTGTTGTACAAGTATGAACATTTAGGATAGGACAGCTGAGTACCAATACAGACCATTAATTTTAGAACAAAGAGAGTGAGCACAAAAGAAGAGAGGAGAACTACACTCTCAAAAAAGCATCTTTCTTAGCAATCTAGTCTATCTGGCTGTCTTGGGTCAACACACATTTGTGATATTTTTCAGAACAACATACAGAGACAGCATGTGCTGCTATCACTGTATATTGTGTTGAAAGGTAACACATAAATCTGTTGTCCCACATTTGACAAACAAATGTGATGACAATGACAGCTCCTCTTTAAAGGTGCTTTGTTGGGTCAAGGGAGTTGTTGTCACATTGTCAGGCTGGATTAATGTATCCAAGCAAAGTAATTGGCTCAGTATGAAATTGTGATTCCAACCAGGTCAGCTCTGTGGCTTGTTCTCAAATTGCGACCCTATGAAATAAGAATCTGAAGTATCCGTGGGGCCTCGCAACCGGGGTTATTTCATGGTCAACCATTCCAAAGGCTCACACAAGCCCGTCCTCACTGAATCCCCCATAAGCCAAGCTCACCTCCACCCGTTCATGAACCATGTGTCATTGACTCCTGCAGGCCAGCTCTCTCAAGTGGGACGGCAATTCTACAGCACAGACATCGAAGTGGAAATCCTGTCCAAAGAGGAAACTGAGAAAATGACATATGTGGTATGTACCGGGGCTTAGGTCAAGTATCAGTCACTGAGCTACCAAGCCATTGAGCCTCTGACCTTGACCCTGTATCAGTTCTATCAGTATGGTAATGATTCCATCTCCCTCAATGATATGCCAGGCGGAGATCTTGTTTACACTCAGACAGTAAGTGTTTATTGGATGGAGATAAGTGTTTATTGGGATGGGGTTTTGGGTAAACTCAAAATTTGCAGCTGAGTAAATTCAAAATGTGGGACTTGGCATGCCTGTTGCTATGCTACCATCATCTCCAGCATCAGCTAACCTCTGTGTCACCCCTGGTGGGTTTAGTGATCCTTCCACACTCAGAAAGTCTGATTCTTGCAAGAGCCAATCAGTGCATCCTTGTCTAAGTGTACTTCGAACCGTACCTGTTCTGCTGTGAAGAAACAAATTCAGAAGGACATGGATTTTAATTCATAAATTCATGTGTTAATAAAACAAGACTTAACATCAGTCCCCATTTATTTTAATATTCACCGAACGAATTAAAGGGATGCCTTGTTATTTTGAGTTTGACTTTTCTTAACTTATTAGTGTTCCTCATTCCTTATTAACTTGCAGCTAGCAGTATCTGTTGCTTTGATGAGAAATACTAACATCATTAAAACCTCCTCAACCCTGCTAGTCCCATCGGTGGGTTTGTCATTACAAATGCATGATGCACGACCGAGCTTTGTTCAAACCCACAGAACTTTATTTTAAATTCTAGAGGAGATCCCAAGGTTTCCAAAGATCCCAAATATGTCCTGCTGAATTGCAGGGAAAGGTTTATAAAACGATGCACAACACATCTAGATATTTTCTGTTTGATGTGATGGCATGAAAATAAAAATGGCGTGCTGTGTTTGAATATTTTACTCAATACAAGTATGATGTAGCTTTTAATGAAGTACTGCAACCAGCAGATACAGAATATGTATGTGACATTGCCGTACAATATAGGGGGAAAAAATCAACTTTGAAGCTACTTAAGAGAAAATTTAAAAGAAAACCAGAGTTCAATGGGTTAACCAGTCATTTTTAAGGTAGGTAGTGTTTGTTCCACATAATGCTGCAAGTTCATGGTGAAGACAAATGAAACTCGCATTCAGTGCCATGTTTTCCCTTCAAGGGAAACTTGCTATTGCCAGAAAAATACATATCTGCAAGATTTTTTTTAAGGTGGAAGAAAAGAGCACTTATTTTCTCAACTGTGCAAATGGCCTGTTAAAGGTTTTAAGAGAATTAGTTATAACTGCATAAGTGACCACATGCTCAGCAAAATTGATTTTTTTAAACAACAAACATATTTCCAATGATTGTATCTCATAAGTTTCATGCCCTTTTCGCTTCCCATCCAGGTCTACAAGATGAACTTTGACAACGCCGCCTTCAAGCACCGCATGCCCCAGCAGAAAACGGCACCGGGCTACGAGAAGCTGCCAATGAAGCGAGGCATCTTCTTCGACATGTTCCCCTTCAGCGTCATCTTCCGTCGCGACATGACCATGTACCGCATCGGCGACGGTCTCAAAGAGGTCTTCTCTGACCTCCAGGGCAAGAAAGTCAACGAGGAGTTTACTCTGGTCCGGCCCATGCTGGAGTTCAGCTGGGACAACGTGAGTTGAGGAGGGGCCCTTTAATTTTGTTAGCTTTGTGAATTTGTTTGTTCGTTTTCTTAATCACTGACTCACTAACTGACTCACACACGATCACCATTTGAGTTATTTGGCGTCACTGCTCAACACCATGAAATCTTTCTGCTTGCTCTTGTCAGATCTATACCCATTTGAACAATGTGTTTGAGCTGTTGTCCAAAGCAGTGGTGGAAAGCAAGCAGAAGGTCAACATCCCCAAACTGAGCAAGGAGGAGCCAGAGGAGAAGGAGGAGAGCGAAAAAGCAAAGACAGAGGAGGAAAGAGGTGCCCATTCCTTTAATGTTCCTTTGCATTTTAATGCATTTTTTGAATTTCTTATGAATAATGAATGAAATAAGGTGCACTTCACATGGATGAGATCACAATATGCCCCATCAATTTACTCACTCATTTGTGGACTGTATCTGGATACAGCAAAAATGTATAAAATCTAGGGGGAAATGCACAGGGGGTTCATTTAACAACCAAGCCACATCCAGAAATGGTCAGACACTTCTTTCCACAGTAACAGCAAAGTTAAATGCAATGCACCTCCACACCGAGCCATATGTAAATACATAAATGCAAATAAAATTTCTTTCTGTGGATGGAATCTGCTGATGCATGCAAAACAAACAAGCAGCTGGGATAGAATATATAAGGTATTTGCCAAAACATGATTGTCAGGATACAAATGGAGGGGGTAGAATTAGAAAAGGCATTCATTGCCAACTTTTAAAAGATGTAAATATGACGTGAGGAAATTGTGTGCATGGCAATCTGCATTTCAATGTCAGGTGTAAATGCATTACAGCTAATTCCAATCTGGACATAATAACAGAGGACACACGTTAATGCAAGGTGTAAAAGGTACCTTACACACTCAAAAAGTTTAATTTTAAATAGTAGTGTTTCAGTGCAGGTGATCACCCTGATTCCCCATGCACTTTGGGGGTACATGTTCAGTGAAAACAAGGCCAAGGCAGAGATTTTATGAAATTCTTTTAAATGTTGCTGAACATCTCTCTTCCCCTATCGGATAATAAGAAATCACTTCACTCCCACTCTTCAGTCGTGCAGGATTTGTGCATGCCATTCTTGCATTCATGAACTCACTTACAGCAATCCTTCCTCCCTCATTCGTTTATCCATCCACTCTGTTCTGTTTTGTCCATCAGAGGCAAAGGCAGTAGAGGAGATGAAGGGTACAGACCAGGAGTACAGCAGTGCTCTCACCCAATACAACAGCTCTGCCAACTCTGGAGGGGAAGACATTGAACTGCTGGCCTTCCAGACTGTCACCGGTCAGAACATTTTTCACTTTCACTTCCTCTGGCAGACTGACAGGCCGCGCAGCAAAACTTGCACCAGTAATTTCTTAGCTGCATTTAGACTTTTATTACATTTCTGGCTTGTGACTTTCTAAAGATATGGCACAGACATTGTGTATTCATGCACGTTGTAGACTACCGATTATTTTACATATCAAAGCCACCGTTATTTTACAAAAGTAGACATCCCTTGCACAGCCACGTAATTGTTCAGGGTGCCGGTAAAGCGCAGGAAAAATTGAAGAGTTCAAAATGTTAAAAGCTTGCTGCACCAGAGCTCAGACTCTAATGAAGCTTATGCATTGTTCGCTCCATTGTTTGTACTTGCAAAAAATATGCTTAAATAATCTATTTTTGTTAAGTGGGTCTACAGCATTTTATGGGCGGCAAGCTTTTAACATTTTGAACTCCACCATTATTATACATCAACAATGCCGTGTGCAAAAGAACTACTCTTTTAAGACTAACAGTGTGTCACATCAAGGTCACAGCTGACTCCAGTTGGCACCTACCAGAGAAAGATCAAGAGCTTTTAACTTGCATCTTCTCACTCTCTTGCCAATAAACACATCTGGCACAATCTAAGCACTACCTTCTGACAACATTTCATAATTTCATTCTGTGTGTCCTGGAATCGTCACAATCCCGGTAATCCGTCCTCCTTTGATTCCTCTCAGGGAAGTGTAGTGAGACCATCTTCGAGGACATGCGGGAGCCTCCCAAGAAGCCTCTCCACCTGAAAGGCCAGATGAAATACGTCCCCCAATGGGACTCACTAATCTTTCTAGGGACACCCATGTAAGACCGCAGCCTGCGCCTACACTCGGTTTGATAGGGCCGATGCAGGGCACAAAAAGTGATTTTCCAATTGAAGAATTCATTTAAAAAATATTAAACATCCATTTTAGGATAAAAAGGAATCCTAAAGCCTGACCCAAGTTCAGCATTCAGCATTACTGCTATGATTTTGACAGCCAAGGAGTTAGGTTATCTATTATTCCAGAAAATACCATGCCATGCTGCAAATTTGCAGTAGCTGTCATGCAGACACGACTGCACTCCAGCCAGTCAGTATGTTATCCTTTCAGTAGAATTTAGTTTTGAATAAATAAAATTGCACTCAATAAAAATAGTTTTTTTATGGTAGATCATTTTATGCCCATTGTAGACAAAACATTTTTGGGCTCCTCACCTTTATCAATGTCTATTTATTTACTCTAATACTCCATTTTGTACAAAGTCAAAGTATGCCTATGTGCTAAAATAATCCACATCCTCTTTCCTTTATATTACTGTTGCTTCACCTTCCTCTTCCCTCTCTGTTCTTGCAGTATAGAGACAGTGGAGGACATGATTAAGATGGGTGTGTACGTGAACGATCTGAACCTGCATGACTCCAGCAGAGAGCTGATTTTGGCCGGGACACAGCAATCAGCTGAGCTGCAGCTGGCCCTCGATCAGGTGAAGGAGAGCTCTGAATCCTTTATCTTAATGGCTACAGCTTCGCACTAACAAAGCAAGGATTTGGGGTTTTGTTCCCATAGAAAAAGAGTCAGCACTTATGGTACTAGAGGGCACTTTGATTAAAAGTCCATGCAAAGTAACTTGTCATAAATGTTATATTAGACAGTTCTTGGGGGTTCATATCAGCTATTGAAATATACTAACACCATACTATGGTGCTCTAGCTTACATACACCTCAAACTAGTATGGCACAAAGAAAAATAAATCACTGTAAATAATACACAAAATATAAATGAGAACCACCTTTTCTCTCTATGAAACAGCCTGACCAGGTGAATTCAGGTGAAAGCTATGTCGATTTCACCTATTAAATCCACTTCAGTCATGAAGAGATGGTAGATTAAGGAGATTAGAGAGGGTAAAGTAGGATTTTTGAGCTTTGAGACACTTAAGACTGTACAAAAATTTGGTGCGAGCCAGCGATATGAATTTTATTCTGTTGTAATGTATTCTGTTAAGTACTCAGTTATCATATCTGACTCTCGTGTCCCATGTGTCATTCTCTAGGAGCAACAGAAGTACGCACAGCTGCAGGAGATCATCAAGAAGCTGGACGAGGAGAAGAAGAGAGGAGACTCCCTGCTGTACGCCATGATCCCTAAAGCAGTGGCAGATCGGCTCAGGAAGGGCATCACTGCCCTGGAGACGTGCCAGGTACAGAACAGAGGCATGCTGGTGGATAGTATGCATAGTATAGTTCTCATAGGGGAATTATTTTTATTTTTATTTTGTTATATTTTTGTCGTGCCCCTCCACCGGGAGTTCAGGGTCAGCTACAGAACAGCACCCCTGGGACCAGATGTAAAAATGATGCCTAAGCACAAAAATGATGCACACACCACTTTCTGCACAGAAATTGGCATACATAAAAAAGAAAGTGCTGTGAGAATGTGCATACCTCCGGGCATACTTTACACCCTGCTGCACAGAGTTTATGAGTCAGCTGAGCAGACTGTGATATAGCACTGTGACAAAGAAGAGGAAGTCAAAGAGGGGATTTGGGTGACATTTTATTGGGAGGCTTAATCTTTTCAGCACAACATCGTGGCCTTTTAGGCCTCAACAGGCTGCATATAACAACATTTATAGATGTGTGAATCAACCTTTTCTCTACAAGCCCGATTTTTATTCTAGCGTGAGAAAATAAGTCTCCATACTGTCATCCAAATCATACAGTAATGTGAGTATAATGATTATCACATCATAAATTAAACTTACTCATGTGTGATCAACAGGCTGTTAAGACTCACAATACATCGCAGCGTAATGTAATGGATATGTATAATGACACAGCGGCTGCTTTAGCGCTGCAAGAAGAATTGTCAAATGCACAATGGCCCATATTGATGGCTAATGCTTATGTCCAAACCTGGTTAAACAGGTGTGTCAATATCCATGTGTAACTAACTGTGGCAGTAGACATTTGGCTTGTGCACACGCATGCAGTTTGATTTATAAAATGGAAGAATTCACGAACACTTTGCAAGTAGGGTTTTATAAATTTAAAGAAAAGACTGTTTATGCATGTTTTCTTCTTTGTGCATACACGGATTTTTAGTCTTGAATCTCCCAGTTTTATTCATCTTGCCCTCAGAGCATCTTTGTCCTTATCCTCTCCCCTCCTCTGACATGAGACTGAATAGCCAAGCTTGTCATTAAGATGCACAGAAGATCCACTGAGGCCACAGCATTGAAATAATTTTCATCCGACATGTGTAAAACAGAAGCTGAATACATTTGAAGCTATCTGGGAAAAAAAACATGAGGCACTTTGCAATTTAAATGTCCATCTATGAGGTCCCTGGCAATCAAACACACCTCAACATGTTGAATTTGAGACGATTTTATTCAAGTCTGTTTTAACAATGCTGCATTTTGCATAATCAGTTTTTATTTAAAAGGCTTTGTTCGAAAATGAGACATCCACCATTTGAAAACAGACACCACCCATTACAAAATCATTGCTTGCATTAAAGTAAAAACTATGGACTGCTGCTCTGATGATAGAATTGTCTTTTTTTTTTTTTTTTTTTTAATATTGGCTGGTGAATTTCAAGTGGCAAAGTTTTCCACAAGGCATAATATACAGTGTTTTGGAATGAACCCCTTAATTTATTCCTGTGGTGGTCGTAACTCCATGTATGTATGTGTGTGTGTGTGTGTGTCCGTTGCAGGTCTTCCCAGATGTGACCATCCTGTTCAGTGATGTGGTCAAGTTTAATGAGATCTGCATCCACATCACGCCCATGCAGGTGGTGGACATGCTCAACGAGATCTATATCGTCTTCGACACGCTCAGCGAGAAGCACAACGTCTACAAGGTCAGCCCCCCCAAAAAAGTGCGGGCTCCAGCAGGTGCTCGGTTTGCTGCCCTGTCAGCCACTTAGGCGGCTGTGTTTTGGCTGAAACTGTCTGAATTTTGAGGTGAACCAGCAATGGTAGCATGTGGAAACAGAATTTAGCTTCCTGCTGTGCAAATCAAGTGAACATTGTACAATACAGCGCTACACTCTTTGACATATTTTCAATGAAAGAATTGAATGCCTATTAGGATTTGGTCAAAATGGATTTCTGAAGTCTTATAACAATACTATTAGACTTTTAGATAGCTCATATTTTGTTCTGATAGTCAATGTCTTTAAAGTGGACCATTTTCTTGCCAAAAAGTCTTTCCCTACAGAATTAAATTCTTGTGAGGGTAGAACAGCCTTTGAAACCACATTCAGACCATCATGTCTTAGCAAAAGTCTCAACTGGAACTGCTGAAATTCTTTATGGCTTAGCAGCAAGATGACGCACTCTACCCATTAAATGTTAGAGAAACTATGGGATAAATCAGGTGGGAAGGTTACACACATATTGTATGTGCACTCACACCTGGGAATACATCGAAGTGTTAGCTTACATGAGCCTGAGTGTTGATGAGCATCTGGTGTGAAAGTCAGCCCAAGGAAAACTTGTTAGCCACTTCTCTCCAACTTCAGAGATACAGTCGAACATCACAGGCCCACCTCAGCAAGTCCTCACTCTGCCTTCCATCCAGGTGGAGACGATCCGTGATGCCTACATGGTGGTGGCCGGTGTACCCAACAAGACCACCTTTCATGCCCACCACATCTGTGACATGGCCCTGGACATGCTGAGCTCCATCGACCACCTCAAAGACCCGTCCACTGGAGATAACATCCAGATCAGAGTCGGTGAGCAGCAGCGAGTGGGGTGGGGGTGGGGGTCAATACAGTGTCACCTTTGTGCAAAAACGGTGTGGTACTTCAGTGGCTCAGCTGTAACAAGTCAGCCAGATTTTTTTTATATCGGGGTTCACCTGTCCCTCTTCACGCCTTTGAAGCTGATAGGGATTCAGCGTCTTGATCCTTAGTCTTGATCAGCATTTCTGTTACAGGATGGTCTTTTGAGTTATTCTGCCTTTCTTCTGTCACTTTTAAGTATGTGTCTCACAAATATAATCTTGAGACCAAGGGCGGCAGTGGCATAGAGTGGCATAGTACTTAGAGTGATCACCCTCCAACCAGAAGACCTTGGGAACTGTCCTTGACCAAGATACTGAATCTCTACCAGCTTCAGGGTTCCTCTTCTGTTGCTGAACCTGACCTCTAACCTCTCTGGAGGAGGCAGGGGTGTAAGAAAAAAGATTCCGCTACAAGGATCATCTTTAAGAATATGTATGGCCCTGCTACTGATGGATATCTTGAAATCAGATCACTGGGTTAGAGGTCAGTGCTTTTGAAGCTGAATGCTTAAAAGGTAGTTTTTCCACCTTTAAAAAACAGAAGGCCTAAAATATTAATTGAAGAACAGCTCATGAATGAGTCCAGTTTCATTTCTGCATTCTCTTCTCTATTACACATGAGCTTTCAGGGGACACAGGAAGGTTTGTCACATATTTTCTAGATGCTGTGGTTTTTACTCTTGGAGACGTTACTGTTAGTTGCTTGTAATCTCAGAAATCTTGGAAATGAAGTTAGAAGTACTCTTTTAAGTCACTCTGGGTAAGAGCATCATCCAAATGCCTAAAATGTAAATATTTTTTTGGCTTTAAGGAATACTTAACAGCTGGAATTAAACATGGACTTCAGCACAGCTTGTGGATGAGTCAGACAATGTTTGGTTAATGAACTGTTTTTTATTTGTCTCTCCCTCTAGGTATTCACTCAGGTATGGTGGTGGCTGGGGTGGTGGGTTTGAAGATGCCTCGCTACTGTCTGTTTGGTGACACTGTGAACACAGCCTCTAGGATGGAGAGCAATGGAGTGGTGAGTACGTTAACATACTAAATAACCCACAGCCTAGCAAAATGTGCTAAATAACCCATGGCATTTGTGGAAATTACTGCAATAACATTAATGATTTCCCTCAGACAAAAACGTGGATGAGTGTAGAGAACCATTTCCTATTTAATGAGACCATTGTGCAGGCTGCTTTTTAGTTAATGCAACATGCTAATCACTTCATTTGTTGCACATTACTTATAGTAACAGTAGGAGTTAACAACACTTTTCTGTAGTAAGTGTTTTTTGATGAACAGAATGTATTCCTAACTACAAGTTCCCACAAAGAAAACATGCACTCTCATTTGATGAATCAAACAGTTTCAAACTTTTTTCAGTATGGTTTATTGCCTTAAAATAGGAGGTGATAGAGTTTGTTTTTGAATATTCAGCCCTAGTCCTAACCTTTGGCATGTCTTTCTGTCTGTACAGGGCATGCAAATCCACATTAGTCAGACCACTAAAGACCATCTGGAACACGAGCCCTACATTATTGAGGAGAGGGGCAAGATCTTTGTAAAGGTGAATGGTATCTGAGGTGGAAAATTAACACCAGCAATATGCAGATATATTTTGGCTACGACTGGTGAGTTTGTCAAATCTGCTAGCCAATTTAGTCAGGTAACTGACTATTATTCTAATGTCCTATTCAATTTTAGAAATGTAATTGGTGATAAAAGTAAAAGCTATCCATTTGTTGGAATTTATATTATGATTAATAATGCATTGCATGTCAGGTTCTGTCACAGAAATAATACTTCATGTGCTCCATTCCAAGATGAGATACACACCATTTGAAAAATGTGTTGCCTACACTGACAAAATGATTGCTGGCATGAAAATGAAAACTCACTGTTTAATATTATTGGAGATACTTGAGACAATTACATCTAACGTATCATTTTAGGCAGAGCTTGTAGAGGGCTGTTTATTTATTTATTTTTTGGGCAGTAACAGTAAAAAGCAACTTTAACATGGATGAATAGCTTTTTGGAACAAAACCTTTAATGTATTTACCTACCAACATCTAGGGTAAAGGCTACATGAAGACCTACTGGCTAAAAGGAAAGAAGGATCTATCGTTCAAGACCCCGGCGGAGCTTCGCTACAGCAGCGAGCAGAAAGACTCTGAAGACAGGAGCTCCAATGAGTGAGTGGATGAAAGGAAAGCAGTCAGCACCAAGGAGTCAGTTACCTCTCTGTGGAGTTGTATGGAGACAGGATGCCCCCTCTTGTTTAGCAGATCTGTGCTCAATGCCCCGTACAGCAGGAGGTAGTGAGAAAACTGCAAGGCTGTCCTAGGTCTATGTGTTTTGAGAGAAAAATTACTAACAAAAGCAACACTATCATTCAGGAGGGGCAGTCCATTCCTCTTAGGTTTTTGCCCTTTACTGAGATAATAGGAAAGCTGAGAGTGAGCAGCTGATACACTGGAGAGAAGGTTCTGGCAGGATTAGATCCCAGGCCAGCAGGGGTTCATGTGGTCACGTGGATCAGGATCGTTCACAAACAGTATATCTGTAATAATGTTTTCTCAAATCAGTTTTTCGATTTCCTCTGTGAATCACTGTGAAACTCTACCGACGTGTGTTTGCACTAGATCCACCTGCACCAACAACAAGCGCTCGGTCTCCAACATCGACATCCCCAACGAGGAACAGGCGGAGGGGAAGCCAAGCCCCAGCGACCTTCCACCGGACACCCTACCCCCGCCAGAGGGCGCCAGCGAGCCCCCCACGATTTCAGCTGACCTCCAGGACAAGGACAAAGCCAAAAAGACTAAGAACAACAAGGGGGCTAAGCTAGAGGTGCCTCAGGGAAACACGGTGCCGGAGACGGCGCCACCCACCGACGGGCTCGAGAACCCCGGCCCGCTGCTCAACAATAAGAGGAACAGCTTTAGGCAGCAGTACGTCAAGCTGCCCGCCAACCTGCCCATGCGCAGCACTGCCTGCTCCATCCTGTGAGAGGCCGGCCTGCTGCCCGTATGATGTGGGAGAGATTGTACGCTGATATTACGAGACACTCCTGACATGTGGTGGAGGTCTAATGCTGAAAATATCACAAATTTGGTCAAAGGTAAACCAGGGTGAGACATTTCAGCATTTTCAACATTCATGGTCTCTGACAATTTACACATTTTGAATGATATGTAAAGTCACGCGCTGTGGGTAATTTAGGCTTAAGTGACATTTTGGGTGAAAATGAGTTCTGTATGTCAAATTAAAGACCTCAAAACCAATACTGAAAGAAAAGTCAATCATTTAAAGTCAACTTGTATTATTTTAGTTTGTGCCTCCAAGGCCTTAATATGTTTAAACCGGGTGCACTCATTTGATTAATTATGTTATCACTGTAAGAAGAATAAATGGTCCCCCATCCAAGGAGCAACATTCAGGCTAAAGGATGTTTTCACTGTTTGTTAGTAGTTTTGCAGCTGTAAAAATTGGGAAAGCATTTTTTTTCCTCCAAGGATCAGTTCCTGTCTGCTTTAATCGTAAAAAAAAAAAGAAAAAGAAAAGAAAAAGAAAGCACAGAATTGTCAACACAAATGAATAAAGAAACAGAAAAATGTGCTACAGGGAAATACAGTAATGATGACAATGATCATGATAATAACAACGAGTTGCTATTTCTCGATTTGTTTGTTATCCATTGTATTACTGTACAGGTTTATAAGGAATTTGTGAAGCTATTATTACCATGGGAGTATGCTAGAATAACAAATTAGTGTAATGTCCTTGAAAATTAAAGAAACCCATTTTTGTGACGGGGCTAAGAGGGTTTTCAGTTGAGGCAGGAGCTTCCACAGGAAGAAAAAAGACAGTGATTTATAATTCTGCGGGTGCTTCATTTGATTCAATAACAGAGATTAGATATCATCAGAAGTTGTATTTTATTTTGTGTAAACTAAGCTTATGGTATTTAGATAGGGATTTGGCTAGATATTCATAACACTGTCCTTAATCTTCATAAGAGTCCAGTCTCTAATTGCTGTATGTGAACGACTGCATTGTTCCACTGTATGCTAGTGTTTATTTATATAAAACTGTATGTACAGCCACCAAAATTAATCCTGCGTCTTCCTGTCCTTGTTTATTTTAGTACTGAGTGCGGGACATAGAACTAACTTTCTCAGCAGTCAGAGTAGCTGATGGATTCAAAGATTTTCCAATTCATTATTTTGCAAGTTGAATTACTTTTTTGAATAGAAAACAGACTGACTGTTAACCAAGTAAGAGTAAACAAACTTACAAGATGCAGCCAAAATTTACAAGGCTGTGGCTGGTGTTAATTCCCCATCTTGAGGGCTAGTTCTGAAAAATCCGTCATGAAAATAACGTTAAAACACTGTGTGAAAATTAAGAAAAAGCCGTTAATAAACAAGCAGGACGGAGTTTTTTTTTTTTTTTTAGTCTGTTCTTGCTTATGGGGAGAAAGTATATCCCAGTCAGACTGTTGCAGGCTAATCAGATTAAATCTCTGGCCTCCTCTGAACCATGTTCATTCATCTAGATCTGTGCTCGCTATCTGTCTTATAGCACTGCAAGCAGAGACACAGCAGGCGCACAGAGAGCACCTAAGCTCACCAAATCCTCCATCCAATTCGGACCCCAAATCTTCAGGCGCAATTCACCAACCTCAGTGGTTATGAGGTCGCTGATTCCTGTCTTAGTCATTTGGTGATAACACAGTGCTATTATGTTTGACTGTGTGTGTCAGGTTGGAGGTTGAAAACGCTTGTGATCTTTTAATGTCAGATAAGTGATATAATTGATGTTCCACTTATTATCTCATAACCAAAACAGGCAAGTGCGTAAGCTGTGTACTGTGTGAAGGTGAAACAGGTAAGCGCTCATTTCAGGGTGAGAGCACTTTCACACACAAATACACACACCACTCAACTCTTGCTCACACACTCACACTCACACACACACACACACACAAGCACTTGGACATGCTGGCACACACACACATGCGCACAAACACACACGCACATATATACAGTTGAGCCCTCCCTGCTGATATTTCCTTGTGAGATGACATTACATGATAAAGAGGAAGCCATCAGGAAACCGCTTAAGCACTACTTCCTGTCTGTTGCCATGGTGACAGACCTCATTTTGCAGTTGCAACGTTTACCTCTCTCTTACTCGAGTTAATTTCTTGCAGAAGGAGAGGATTGGGAAGCAAAACAAAGGAGCAGGTGTCTCCCAGTCTCCAGCGCACACTGGTGGGCTGGTATCCTGTCCAGGCACCCCTCTCCGTCCAGCTGGGTCCCAGTTTAACCTGTAACCCCGACATCTGACAACAATTACCGTCTCCCTGAGCCTCAGCCGACCGGCCCTCAGCACAGCTGGTTGCCATTCAGACAAAACTACAGATAAACACAGAGCTTTAAAATGGGAGGAGTGGCCGGTGATAAATGAATTGCCGTATTCATGACTTAAGATCCGGGGACTCACGTTTTTGACTCAAAGTTTCTGAGATTGATAAACCCGGCGTGCGCAATACAAGGCTCAGTCTCAGTTTATGCTGGAAAATAGCCAATACTGCCCTCATCAGTATATTTATATTTCACTACCTCAAATAAGATATGAGATTAGAACGGTGATAAGTTCTATGGTAACCAGAGTAAACACGGATTCATACAAAACAGTGGTATCCTAATACTGTGTTCCTCTTCACTGATCACTTTAGACTCTTTGCTATTATAAAAAATAAACTTTTAAGCATCATAAAGTTCATGCCATAAACTTTATCCATCCTGAATCACATAAAAAATGGTCAAAATTTTAGGTTTAGTTTAACATTTCTTCAAAGCTGTTCAGATTTTTTTTTACAGTTGCACAATGCATGGTCAGACAAAGTGTGTGTGTGTATGTGTGTGTGTGTGTGTTTGTTAGTGCACAGGACTTAAAGAGTCTAAAGATGACGCTTATGGGCACTCATTGCTGTGAGTCTATCTTGAAATAGAGTCATGGCGTTCAGCGCTGACAGGAGCTGCATTCCAGCGAAGGTGAACACAAAAAAAGGGTTAAGCCGCTCCCCTTTCAAATGGCTGCATCACTGGATTATTGCTAAATTCTTTCTGGGGTTTTTCACTTGTCAGAACAAGCAGAGGCACGGCGTCAGCATATACAGAGAGACAGGGAGAGAGAGAGAGACAGAGAGCGAGAGAGACACAGAGCGAGTGCCAAAGTATGAGGAGAAAGGACAAGAGCGAAATACAGTGGTTTTGAAGAGTTTGAATTTGAATTTCAGAGGGAAACACACGACAGGCTAGACAGACAGAGAGAGAGTGAGAGAGAGAAAGAGAGAGAGAGAGAGAAACACGCTGAGGGGTGTGTCATAGCAATTTAGTTCCTCAAGGAAGTACAACTCAACATTATCTTGAGACAGGGTGGTAAGCGCTGATAGAAGAGCCACAGGAGGTCTGTTTTTTTTCTTCTTCTTCTTCATGGTTTTGGTTTTCCTCGTGGTAAAAATGAAGGGATCTCGTTAGAACAGCTGGCCTGTGCTGTCAACCTGAGACACGGTGCAGAGGGAGAGAAACAGATATCTGACACAGAAGAGAGGAGGGAGGGGGACTCAGCACACACAGGTAAGACACTTCTCCTGCTGTTTCCATGTGGCAGCAAAACTCTTCTAGGCACAGATGTTTCTGGGATCCATTCAAAGTGAACGGCTGTAGTTTTGTTCTTGGAGAAAAAGTAAACTCGTTGTTGAGGCCCAGCAGGGACAGACTGAGTGGAGGGGATGATTGGAACAAATGAAAATGTGCGACTTCTCTCCACTTCCCCATCTTGAGCGCGGGTTGGGAGATATGCATGTACGTTCACAATCATGCTAGAACAAGCACAGTGACACACACAGCTGTGGAGCTCACACTGTTTGCGTCTGCTGGGAGTTGCTCAACTCAGACCTCACGCCAGTGGACTTTCCCTCCTTCGCTGGCCTACTTTGATTTGAAGTGCACAAGTCGCAGCCAAAGACAGCAAAAGGTCGCGATATGACACCCGGTGAAGCACAGATACAAGCGACGAACACAAGCTGTGGGGCCTCGGCTGATGACTCCCTGCCGCGAAGCCAACTGCTGCCTGTTTCACTTCCCTTTTGAGACATCACAGATGGGTGGCAGGCTTGAGTAACAGTTATTCCGAAATGTTGTGCAATGGTCAAAGGGAAACTTCAGTATGTGTGCTTGGTGAATATTTCAAAATGCATTCTTTGCCATTAACAAAAGCTTTACACAGGCATCCTGAGTAAACAAAGGATGCATTTGTCAGATGAGGAAGGCATGTTAGCAAATGAAATATGAATATGAATGTGAATATGAATATCTATTGAATCCAAACCAACGTGCATATATAATTGAGCATGTCACTGGCAGTATCCTATCAACACTGAGAGAAAAGTCTGTTTCCAGAACAAAACATCCAACATTTCAACCTACAATACTGCCCTCTGGTACAAATCCACTGATGAAGGAACATTTCAAGAACAATGTTCATCTTGCACATAAGACCATTTGGTGAGGATATAGCAACACGATGGTTTTATTGTTCAGTACTTTATTCTGTCTGGTTATTTACTTCCAGCTAAAGTGCACTGCAGAGAAACCGATTTAACTCCACAGAGAGAAAACCATGGAGAAAAAAAAGCACCTCTCCACATTTTTGTGCACTTTTTCTATGAGTCCCTCTAGCTCACTGATGTGCTGTGTAGAACAACCTCCTCATTTTCATTTGATTGACTGTGGCTTATGGCTTTTCTATGGATATTTTCTGGAACATTCTCATTGTTCCATCTGATCAAAGGCTGTAGGGAGCCAGCCAGAACCTGAACCCCACCCCTCCAGCCCCCCAACCCCACTTCAATCTAGGTCTGATGATGAAAGTCAGTGACATAAAGCTGAGGATAAGCTCAGAGCAGAATGGGTACTCAGGGCCATATCATGTAAACTAGACCCAGAGGAAGGCACAGGAGCACTTGGGCAATTAATGCTATCTTATTGGGTGCACGCGACTAAGGTTTCAACGCCATTGACGTGTCTTCATCAAATGGCAACAGCAAAAAACACACAGACTTATATAGCCTCCCAGATCCAGTATGGCAAATACTCACTGAGTATACAGAGGAGTGGAAGGGGATGACAATATAGACCATTACCGTGGAAGCACTCATTATACAGAAACCCCCTCCCATCCCATTGTACATCCAGTGAGTATTTGCTATAGTGGATCTGGGAGGGTGTATAAGTCTGTTTTTTGCCATTGCCAATTGACGCAGTGATGGTGTCAAGAAGTTGGTTGCTTGCACCCAATAAAATAGCATTAATTGCCTGAGTGCTGCAGTGCCCTCCTTTGGGTCTAGTGTACATTATATGACCCAGAGAACCCACTCTTGCTCTGAGCTTATCGTCCAAACTGTGAGCAACGACCCACTGGCTGAAGTTCAAGAGGCCCTCTTCATAAAGCCGAGGATGTGTGTCTATGGAGCTTGTCCTAACGAGGCCCCGCTGCCCTGCAATAACAGCAGCATAAGGCGTGCTCTAACCAGCCAAGTCAAAAGGGACTCTCCTCATCCCCCCGCTTAAGCCCTGTGAGAGTCCAGAGGATTTACCTTTACACACAGACACACATACACACACACATATATAGGAAGGAATATGAACACAAGAACACACACACATTCAAGCACACCCTCTCATTTGCAAATACTGAACTGCTCACACACACCACATGCAAAAATCCCTGTCCACATGCACATGAGCGTGTACGAGCATCCACACTAATACACAAACACTCACAGCCCTAGGCTACACGGTGAAGTCATCTCAGGAATGCTAAATATTTACCTTGCCTGCCTGCTTGGACGACTCCACCAATCAGCAGTCAGCAGTGTGACTGTCCATCAAACTAAGTCAGCGCCTGTCCGTCAGAAACCAGGCTACAGTTACTTTGAGACAAAATAATGCCATCTCTGCTGCAACGGCACCATCTACAACTGTGTGTTACTTGTCATTTAGTTTTCCTGACTGTTGGTGACAATGTTAGATCTCACACAGCATGCAGGTGCTTGTATACTCTCGCTGTCTTTTGGGAGGGAGACAAACACTTGAAATGTAATGTACTCCCTCCCTGGTGGATGTCAACAACAAACTGATGTTTAAAGGCACTCTTCAATGCATTCCTACCAGAAAACTGATGCTCAACATTGAAAAGATCTTCAATTCGACTGACTGAATGGCGTCCAATACAGAAAAGTGGTTTCATAGCACTGCAACTCTACAACACAGAAATGTTTCACCACTCTCCTAACAGCTTCAATTTAGACAGGTCTGCATAAAATAAACAGCGTCGCCTCTGCCGTTCGACACAAGCCAAACACCAAGCTGTCTCCAGCTGTGGAGTCACATTTCACTGTGTGGAATACTGGCTGACGGCTGCACAGTGTGCACGTCCCTCAAATCCCAGAAGTCTTTTT
The DNA here is from genome assembly GCA_900302535.1 of Neoniphon sammara. Taxonomy (NCBI): domain Eukaryota; kingdom Metazoa; phylum Chordata; class Actinopteri; order Holocentriformes; family Holocentridae; genus Neoniphon; species Neoniphon sammara. Next base: position 32,892 of record OMKZ01030699.1, read on the forward strand.
AGCAAATAAATGAGATTGGAGCATGAATCTGAAATAGCTATCATGCTGCTCCACTTCCATTATCACCGTTAAGGGAAATTAATCTAATGAATGTTCTTTAATTCCCCGCAGGGAACCCAAAGCTTTTGTATTGAAGCAAGCTATTAGGAATGTGACACTTGTTCAGAATGAATGGTTGTGCATGTAATAAGGAACCCAGTGAGATGTCCTATAAAATGACTGTTTACTTATTATGGATGTTGCAACTGGGGTGGGCTGCACGCCAGGGATGGAGAGAAGCACAGCAAGTGCTGCCTATTTGCATGATACGATCATTAATGTGACTGGATCACTTTTTCTTTTACTAGTGAGCTGTGAGGGCGTTTGCCCACAGTGAGTGCTGACTGTGCATCACCGGAGTCAGAGAGCAAGAACATTGTCATTTGAACAACGGCGTCCAAAAAGCACACACAAGCAAAACACCAGGCATGAAAAAGCACATAAACCCACCACCACTCAATCAAATGACACGCCAACACATTGGATGCACCTCATGGACAGCTAACTGAGCTAACTGGCAGTATCAGTTGCTGTTGCTAATGGACAGGATGTTTAAATAACAGAGTAGGTGTTATTTTACCCAAAGGCAGATTTCAGTGCAGTAATTAAGGTAACCTTTGTGTTCAGAGTGCTATCGCTCTGTGCCTGGTGCTGATGTAATCTGGAAACAGCAGGCATGGACCTGCCTTAGCTATGCAGCTTCCCTGCTTTTCTCACATACTTGTCCACACAAGCCGTGAGTGGGATTCAGCAGTGAAAGTATCACCACAAGATGCTCAGTAGCTGCTCACAAAATGTTGCCTTTGTGCATGCTTAATGTATTTAAATGTGCAAACAAAAGACCAAACACTATGCTTCTGATGATAAAGGAATTTGTCCTTATTCCACTGTTGCACTGTAGGTTGCTCTGAATGAGAGTATCAACTAAAAGGCTAAAATGTAAATGTAGTTTGTCAGGCTGAATGATGCACTGAAGTCTCTACTTATGCCTCTTTCCATGGTGGAGACTGACAAATCCAGGTTGCGTTAACAGTAAAACACAAACGGTTGAATTGTTCTTTTGTTGTACTGTGTTGTATACAACAGTCATCTGTGTGCATGCTGATGACCTCCCAGGGGTTTTGTCTATGATAGATGCTAGGTGTGGTTAAAACCTCAGTGGGAAAATCAACGGCCTCTATGGAATCTCTTCTATGGTACTTTTCCCTTTTGGCATCATGTGTGTGTGTTAGATACAAAAACAAACAAGCATTACAGAGCAGCACAAAAGAACAGGGCTTTGAATTTGAAATGATATGGGCTATTTCAAAAGAAAAGATTTACAAGGACATTTTCAAGAACTAAGGTAGAGAGCAACTGCTTGCATTATATTTTGTTTGTTCTGTCTTTAACATTATTTCTTCACTACTGTTAATATCAATGTTTTGCTTCTGTTTTAATTAATGTGCAAATGACTGAACTAAATTCGCAACAATTGCAAAGCTTATGCCCTTCAAGTGTGCATGAAGAAGCCTCAGAGTAGGTGGCAATCTGAAGGTTAGAGAGTCAGAGCAATGGCTGGAAGGTCGCCAGTTCAAATCCCCAGACCAGCTGGGAAATCTGGATAGGAGAGGTGAACATGTGTTGCTCTCCCCTGCCTCAATAACAACGACAATTTGCCCTTGAACAAAGCACTTAACCTCCAACTACTCCACTGGAGCTGTTCATCGGCCGGCAGTAAAAGACTGAGGTTGCACTGAGTGGTTACCAGGTGCAAATGTGTGCATGTGTGTAATTATTCCTCCTCTTCTAAGGCTGTATTCTTGAATATGTTTTAGAAGAGGGGCCAGACCACTCATATTTAGCATTTGTATTCTTTATTCACAGTAGAGAAATAAACAACGAAGATGGAATAGAGGAGACACAAAAGGGACAGATCTTGTAGGGTTTAATCCATGGCCAGTACACATGGTACCTGAGGCAAGGGAATTAAATGTGCACTTAAAAATACACCATCACCCACATGCCACCATGCAGAGCACATACCACATACTACTGAGCTTAAGCCTTAGCCGCAGCAGCCCTGGTTCGATTCTGGCCTGGGCCGTTTGCTGTATGTCGTCCCCTCTCTCTGCCCTGACTTGCCTGCCTGTCTCCACTGTACCTATCCAATAAAGCAGAAATACCCCTAAAAAATCTTTAAAAAATGAACCAAAAAAAAAAAAACATACACCCAGCCTAAATCACTAAGTAGAGCTGCAATAGATTTTTCCATCCCCTCTACTGGACATTGTAGATTTGCCCTATTTGCCCTAGTGGAATCCTAGTGTCAGTATGGACACTGGTGGGTAATCATCTCTTACCACAGAAAGTGACAAATCGCAACTTAAGCTGCAAATACAATCTGTCAAAACAGCAGTGATCATCCAGAGAGAGTTGGACTCACTGTTAGATCTTTTGCCTCTCTTGTCCCTTTGGTTTCTTTTGCTAAAGCATCACAGGTTGGCCACACTGGTAGGCATGAGCATGCTGTGTGCAGTTTACTGACATCACAGCGCAGGATTTCTGGGTATCGAAGTTCAAATAGATGCCTCTTGTTGCTGTTGGGAGTCATCAACATGTAAAGTTGCCTTGTGCACTCAGCTGTGTTTCTTGTCACTATTTGATGATTCTCAAAAAGGCTGTCAACTAAGACATGATAAACATTTGTATGGCCACAGGTAGTTCACAACTTGATGAAAATGTAGATTATTTTTTACTTATTTTATTTCCTCCGACCATTCAGGAAACCATGGAGAACTTCAGCTCCAAGGACATGGCTCTAAAAGCCCAGAAGAAGATCCTCAGCAGCATGGCCTCTAAATCCTCTGTCCAGATGTTCATTGATGACACCACCAGTGAGATCCTGGATGAACTGTACCGTGTCTCCAAAGAGTACTCAGGCAATCGAACCGAGGCCCAGAAAGTTATCAAAGACCTGATCAAGATAGCAGTGAAGATCGGTGTACTGTTCAGGCATAACCGTTTCAGCACAGAGGAGCTGGGGATGGCCCAGGACTTTAAGAAGAAGCTGCATCAAGGAGCCATGACAGCTATCAGCTTCTATGAGGTTAGCCTGGCAGGAATAAGTGGAGTCTCCATGTACTCCTTACTATCATAATGGAAAACTGCAGATTTCAGAAAGAGTCAAATTTAAGACTTAAAACAGCTTATTTCTGGTTGAAAATAGTAGTTAATCAAAGATATAAAATTACGGATTGTGGCATAAAAAAGGGTGCCTTTTTTATGCTTTTTTAAAAGAAACTAATGTGGACACAATGTCCAGTCGCGATTATTAAAGCAGAGGTGATGAAAGCAAAACATGGCTAGCATATTACTTTGTTCTATATTTATAAGAGCCAACATACATGTGGATCAAACTTACTAATGAACCGAATACAATAAAATACAGGAAAATTTAACTGGCACTACTGCTGGTCACAGTAACAACTAGGCTATTAGTGAAAATATGCAAACCAAGGCCTTAATTTCTTTGCTTTGCTTGCTAACTCTCTTTGACTAGACATTGCAAAATTTGAAAATTGAGTTTAAACTTCCTATACTTTGATTTAATACTTGCATCAAAATGAGAATTCAAGCTAAACCTGTCATGGTGTTGTGAAAAACCAGGACCTATAAAAACTGCATAAGATTTTTAAGACTTTTAAGGTCTTAAATTTACAGATTCGATTTCTCAGACCTTTAAGGACCTACATATATTGTGATAGATACAGGGCTTGATTAGTCGATGATCTCTGAGTTTGTATACATATGACTAGCAACGGGAGAGGCACGAGTCTCTTTGTTTAACAAGATGATGTCTTTTCTAGCACACATATGCTAAGGTTAAACAGGTTAAAAACATAACAGTAATAATATTGTGAAATCACTTTTATCCCTTAACTGCTGCAGGTGGAGTTTACCTTTGACAAAGCTGTGATGTCTGAGCTGCTGACCAGCTGCAGGGATCTGCTGCTGAAACTGGTCAACACCCACCTCACCACCAAATCCCATGGTCGCATCAACCACGTCTTCAACCATTACTCCGACCCCGAGCTCCTGACCAAACTGTATGACCCGGATGGACCCTTCCGGGGCCACCTCACCAAGATCTGCAATGGACTCAACAAACTACTGGAGGAGGGGACAATATGAGAAATACAGTAAACTACCCCTGAGACACTGAGACACTGGGAGATCTACAGGCAGAAGTCTGACTAACTTAGGACTCAGGACTGATGGACAAAATTGGGCTCACTGCTGCTGAGGACTGGCAATGTATGAAAATTGAATTGTGAACTCAGTTCAACACTGGTGCCCCATAGTTCTGAAAGAACACGTCAAAAAGTGGGGAAAAAAATAAAGTTGGTTGGAGTCACTCTCATGTTATAAGATGTTATAAGTGTTTTGAGGTGAAACTCATGTCTAGGTAGACAATTGTTTATCAGGATGGATTCATTGAAACTAGACTTGAACATAGGCGGGTTTATGCTGTATCATCTGTTTCATAAATACTGAGATTGCCGTCCACTAGGTATTTTATATTTGACACCTTGAAATGTATCATTAAAACTACTGATGTTATGTATTCAGGGAAGGAGGAACTACAACAGCTGGACAGAATCCACAGAGAACAGAGGGGACAATGCAAAGTAATACAGCACTGCCCTCTGCTGGTCAAAAAGATGCATGTCTATCTACTGAGGTGTCCATATTACAGATGACCAAAGTTAAACTTTTCCCCCCATCACTTTGTACATTCAGCCACAAAACAAGCTAAGGAGCATCATCAAAACTTATGACTTTGGACTGCTTTGACTGTACTAGTTTGGATGTTGCGTCTATAATTCATGTTTTGTGAGGATTGTGTTAGTTAGTGGTTGAGATGAAGAGCAGTGTTTTGCTTCAGTTTTACAATATATGATTAAACATCAACAGACAAGGGAAACTGAAGTCCTGACTTTACACTGCACCTCATACAAAAAAGTCAATAACATAATTAAGTCCATAAACGCTACTTTATCTTCCCCTAATAAGCAATAATGTGGAGACAAAGGACAAGTAAATGTCAGCTGACCCATTAAGTTATAAAAGACTGTCTCTTAAAGATCATGTCAAAGTCAACAGTTTCTGGATGACTTCTATCAACCACAGACTTTCATTTTGCAGGGTCCAAGAGAACTCAAGACTGTGGGACAGCTCAAGGGACAAGGGACAGCTCCATCAAAATAAATATCCAAATGCAACTAAACATTGGATTACAAATAAATTTTTATTTTGTACCCCTTTTTTAATTAAACCAGCTAAAAAAAACTCACAGTGAAAGAAAAATATGGCTATAACAAACATAAAAAGGCTGCTGTCAAAATGTACTCTAAAAAAACAGATCTGTCATTTTGGGCTTTGGCTAAATTAGTGCTAAAATTCACCAGTAGTTAACAGGCAGAGCCCCATTTGTAGGCAGTTTGGTGCTCTATCTTACAGTGAAGCTTATTTAACCGGCACAATTTAAAAGGAAAATGCTACAGTAAAAGGAGGCGGTCCATGGCTAAACACTGTATTGAACAAACATTGCCAACATTGCATAATCAGGCTGTGAGGTAGCATTACACACAAACCCCTCGTGGAGTTGACCACATGAGCTGTCATATGACCATAAGCAATTCTGAGTGCACAATCTCATCTCTAAACTGTTATGCTCATATGTCTTGCATGTGGAAAGAAGAGGGGGGGGGGCTACAGGTCATATAAATCTCTGTATAATCTATGGCTCAAAACATAAATAACAAGGCTATGGAAGTGCAATTCTTTCTAAAATTTAAACGCTTTTTAACTTGAAATAATAAGGTCTTTTGAAGTGGCAGTATAATCAGATTTTTTTTTGCTTTTTGTTTTTTTTGGAGGTTTCAAGTCCAGCAGGTGAATCGGCAGGGAGTCTGAATAACATCTGTTCCTTAATCTGTAATGCCAGATTATCTGGAGGTCAATCCCTTCGTCTTGGTTTATTAGTGAAGTCTGTTTTGCAGAGCAGAGTGAGCCAAAAGAAGCACAATCTCATAATTCAAAGATCTCGTCCTCAGTCTCTCTGAGTTTCTGGGTGCGTTTGATGATGGTGAGGGGAACTGCCGTGTGTGAAGCCTGCTGCTGCGTTCTGGAAGAGGAAATGGCACTCTGCGACCTTGTAAGCCGCCGGCGGTCGGTTGACCTGCTGGTGCAAGCTGCCTCCAGGGCGGCAAACCTGCAAACCATAAACAGATTAGAAAAGAAGAGTGAAGACTGACAAGCTTAATCTATGATTGACAAAATTAGCCTGCATTGAACTGCCTGAGTTTTGTGACATTTTGTTGAAAGCTTATCTGCCTATGAGTGTTTCAACTTCTCTTTGAAAGCAGAACATGCTAAACCTTGAAATGATCAGTTGATTAATCAGTTGAGAGAAAATTAATTGCTTTTTTTTTTTTTTTTTTTGCTTTAGTCATTTATTAAGTGAAATCAGCAAACATTTGCTGATTCCAGCTACACTACCATCACTAAAGTGCTAAGATTGTCTTAATTCTCTCTGTTCATATGATTATTTAGCTGCTGGTCAGGTTAAGGAAGCAAGCTGATAATGAAAGTAGCCCTTAAAACTTGTACCACTGGAAAAGATTCTGAGAGCAAAGTCTGGTCAGCTCAGTTAAAACAACACAGCAGGCAATGTCCATAACCAGTACAGCCTGGTTTCTACAGAAAGAAAAAATACTGACTGTATGAGATACACTGTGACATTTTAAAAGTCACAGACAACAGAAATGTCTGAGGATTATCTGTGGAAATCATGTAATATGTGCGTTCCTACTTAGAATCCGAATCTGCAGTTGTATTCCTTTTTCTAAGTAGAACTAATTTCATTTCACAAGCATCCACTACTAAAATAGTGGCACTGTAAGACTTTCTCTAACACAGAGGAAGAATGTATCTCAAAAAGTAGAAATGAACACCAAGCGATGTGGGCCTTGCATTGTTGTACCTTTTCTCTCCTTCCTGGCATCCTTTGACAGCAGCCTGCTTGGACTGGCTTATCAAGCCATCCATCCTTTTCAGGAAATCCACCGGAGAAAGCTCTGACGCCCCGTCTTTGCCATCATCCTGTATCTTTTCAGAGGAGCTTTCTGCATTCCCATTTCTAGCTGAGTCACAGCTTGTACCGTCCTCTGAGTCCTCTTCGGTTAAAGCCGACCTGTTGCTGTAGGCTTCAGAGTCTGACAGCACAGGGATAGATAGGGACTTCTTCAGGAATATTGAGTCATTGGTGTACAATCTGTTTGCCCTTTTGATTTGCTCCATCTGTAAAAAGGATATTCCCTGGTCAGTGAAGCCTTTTGGCATCTTGTTGTAAAGCCCAGAAGGCTTATTATTCTCACTTCATTCCCTAAAGGTGGCTAATACTTACAGACACTCCATATTTCAGGGCCAGGCCTTGTAGCGTCTCTCCAGGTTGAACTTGGTGCTCAATCCGTCTCTGTCGCACCGGAGAGAGCGAAGACTGGACCAAACTACCGTAAGACCTCGTGCGGCTCCCGCGGAGCAGGCTGTTTCCCCCGGCTGGCAGAGACGCCCGCTTACCGGACATAGTCGTGAACCCCTTACCTAACGTAAATCTAGCAACTATCCACACAGTGGTAAATTGACGTTACCAGCAAACGTCGAGATAGTCACATTTTTAGACGAGCTTGGGAACACACACACACTGCTTAACAGACGTAGCTAGCTAACATAGCCTCGTTTGCTAGCTAAGTTATCAGGCTAATTTAAGTTAACGTTAACGCTCGCCCTTGTTTTTCGGTTGTCAAATTAAAACTTTAACTTACTAACCCAAGCTTTCGTCGCTATGAATGACAGTGAGTCACTTAGCTACGAGCTTACTCACCTTATCTTTTAAACAAACCTCAGTAAAGTTGTGTTCTGTCAAAGTTGTTAACATAATCCCCTCCTCAGGCAGAGGCAGTCAGCTGCCGTTTGTTGCCATGGCTGCCGTGGTGTGTGGCCAGTCCCATGAGTCCTTGTGTGTGCTGCATTCAAGTGAAATGGGAATATTAACTACAATCCCTTTGTACTTCAGAGAAGCAATGCCATGGAAAGTTCACGCATTTGAACCATGGAAGTATGATATCATCATATTATGCTAATCGTATTATTTTGAACTAATTTCAAGCCGTCAAAACAATGACTGTCGTTTACTGTGCATTTTCTTTGCTCCTGATCAGCCTTGTCACACATTAACGTGCTGTTATTGAGTGATATATTAAGTTCATGCTTTACAGCATACCAGACATTAAAGCATCAACCACTAACAAAAGATCTTGCAAGTATTTGTGTCTTGCAGTGGCATTTAGGAGTTGCTGTAAACAGTGACAGTCTTTGATGAAAATCGGTCATTTTGTTAATTATATTCCAATTAAATGCATTAGTCCCAGCTGATATTGCTTACATATTATTTGTGATATCCAAAATATGCGATGTCTAAAATTTAGTAAATCAGAGACCTTCCCCGAACTTCCCCAAGTATTTACCAAACGGTCTCTGTATTTTTATGTAGGAAGCTGTTTTTTTTTTTACCACCTTTCCCACACGACGCCAAGGCAGCATTGTAATGAGGAAGTAGCTCCAACAAGGTTGTTGTCGTCCTGTAGCTTCTTAGCCTAGTCGTTGGTGACATGTAACGCTAGTCAAATAATCAGTAACATGTCTTTTAAAAGAGAAGGTGACGACCAAAGTCAGCTGAATATTCTGAAGGTAACCATATCTTTATTTTTTTTCCAACGAGTGTTTAGCTCAGATTTCACAGCTTGTTTACGTTAGCCTCTCGCTAGCTAGCTAACAACAACTCTGCTTATCTTTCTTTCAGACAGCAGCCAAATAACTCGCTATTAGCCAACTGTTTTGCGTTGTCTTTGGTTTTCCAGAAACGGCGTGTTGCAGATCTCCTGTCTAATTTTATACCGGAAGATGAAGCAGCTCTGATGAAAAATGGAAGGTGAATTTCGCGTTAAGACATCCGAGCCCTCTTTATGTGTGTTTGGAGGAGGTGAAAACAGCGAGATTATAACTGACGTGCTGCATCTGTTCATTCATTTTCAGATACACTTGTCTTGTGTGCTCCTACCGCCCTGTGTTCGATACTGTTGACATGCTGACAGTCCACAGAAAAGGGAAAAGGCATCTAGAAGGTGAGACAGAGTGGATGTGCAGGAGATGCCAGTGGGTGAAGACTTTTTTTTTTCAGTCCACACTGTTCAAGATCATTAGTTTATGATGTTTAGTAGAATCCAGCAGTGTAGTGTTGGAATACACTTTGTTTGTTTATTTGTTTTTGGTGAACCGCTTTCCTTCAACCTGCATCATGTACTTTTGTTTCATCTGATGTTTTCCTGCATTTTCCAAAATGACCCACACCACCTCTCACTCAAAACCATTACATTCTGGTCTGTTGAGCCTATTGTGGTGGAGAAATTGGTCCCTGCCTCTGTTGGCCATAGAAAGAAGGACAAAAATGTTAAGGAACTGTGCTCACAGGTTTAATAAAGTAGGCTGAAAACAGGACAACGTTTCGGGCCAGAGGTGTTCATCAGGTCTTTCACATAGATGCTAATAGATTCTTTATATAAGTTTCCTGGGGGTGGCGTAGTCTCTAAATCCCACTCCTGTACACATCAACAGATACATAGTTATTAACATCAACAAATATTTGTGGCTCTAGATGTCTGGATGTCTGGATGTCACATTATGTCATTTATGTTTGTCATCAATCAACAAAGGGCTGTTTAGTTTTAGGAGGCCTTTTCTTTAAGTAAATACTTCCATCCGGCTTAACACAGCAAGCCTGCAGGCACTTGCCCTCTTGCACTGGTCAGTTAAAGCTCTGAGGATATCTAGAGTATTCACATACTGTTTGGCACTTTTTATTTTTTTTGTAAGCACCATTGTTACCAGGGAACCACTAAGTCTAGGTCTATAATGAGGCCTGGGCAATATGGACAAAATCAAATATCATATTTTTGACTGAATACCTCTCGATATTGTTACGGTATTGTTGGAATGACTGTTTGTGCTTTCACAAAAGATTTACACAAAAGATTTTTGATAAATAATCATTAGTAATGTGGATATGATGATCGAGCAAATAGAGGCAAGAACTACACCAGTTTAATAAGTTCAGAAAATTGCATCCTTCTACTGTAATGCAGCCTTTAATACCAGGAAAAGACACTTATGCCATATCATGATATTTCAATATCCAAAATCTCAGACAATATCTAGTCTTGTATCACAATACCTATAAAATATCAATATATTGTCCAGCCCCATCTATAATATAATTATACATTACAAAAACACCCTAATTCTGCTGTCTTTTTTTCAGGGTTGAAGAGGTTTTATGGCAAGAAAACACAGTTAAAGAATGAAATTACAAAAAGACAACATGAAAATTACGTCCAGGCTGAAGCTGGCACACAGGTTTGGAATCATAACAGTTTGTGCATTTGGCCTGATTCCCAAGTCTGATTGTTGTCTGTTGGCTCTCTAAGCAAATCTTTCAAAGCGTCTCGACTACGTGTCTCTTTGATGTGTTTCTAGGAGCCGTCCAGTTCAGCCCCGTTATTGGCACAGACGCGGAAGCTCACCCATCATGCTTTGCTGAAGACTGTGCCGTACAACAGCTGTCACAGAACAACCAGGTTAGTGCGACGGTTGTTTGACATGCCTGCAACTTTTCAAGCCTCTTTGGGTCGTTACATGTCAGAAAAGGGCAAAAAGGGACAATACCATGGTTTCAACCCTTATTTTGAACACACTGTTGTTATTAATTTAAAGTACAAAGTCTGAAAAAGGACCAGTGAGGAGCGGCTCAGGCTCCACTGACAACTCCTCCAACACAGCGCCACCTGAACAACAAAATGCATCTGTGAAGACCAGAGACGGAGACGAGTTACCACCAAGCAGCTCTAGAGGCCTCACATCAGGTACAGGAACTTATCAGTCAACTTATCAGTCAATTAACCGGCTAGTTGACTGGCAAAAAACAACTTGATTATAATTTTGATAGTTGCATGATTGTTTGTCATTTATTAAGTAAAAATGCCAAACATTGTCTGAATTCAGCTTCTCTAAGATCACTAAGATGCTAAGATTGTCTTATTTTCTCCATTCAAATCATGATAAAATTTATATTTTGGGTTGTTTTTTTGGCTGCTGCTCAGAGTAAGGAAGCAATTTGAAGGCATTTTGGGTGATGCTAACTTCTTCTGAGTATTTGTCATTATTTTTGTCACTTTATATTAATCAAAAGATTAATCCACAATGAAAATTATCATTAATTGCAGCCCTAATTTTATTCATAGATTGTGCTGAAGAGAGCCTGATTGTGCTTTAACTGTGGTCACGTTATGTCTTCAGCAGCAAATAAAGCGTCACATCCATCCAAACACGTGAAGGGATCTGCAGTGACACAGGAGTCAGAGCCTCTGACAGCGCAGAGGAGGAGAGAGCTGGAGCACTACCTCAAACTGAAAAGGTACAGGACTGGTTGCTGTTCAGTGTGGGAGTGAGTAAGGGTGGCTGAAGCTGTGCATTCTCACCACTAGATGTCAGCACAGCATCTCTGACTTTATCCATCTCACTTGGTGTTTGTCTCAGTGACGGCTGGCTGCAGGACAGGAGCGGCCGCTGGGTTAAAGACGAGAACGTGGAGTTCGACTCGGATGAGGAGGAGCCTCCTCTGCCCCCCACTGACTGACAGGCAGACGACTGTGAGACAACATTAACCACAGTGGTACCGTCACAGGCCACGGTGCTGCTTTTCAGCTAGACTGGACCTCCATGCAGAAGGACAGACTTGTACCATCCAACCACCCTCCATAGACATGACATGGTTTACTGGTCCTGCAAAGCCTGTGTCATCGAAGCACTAATCGCTCCTTTATGCTTCATTACTTCAAATGGATCCTTTTCAACATCCTGCAAGTGATCATCAGTTACATCTGCTGATGCCTTCACAGTCCCATCAAAGTCACAATAAAATGAAACAAATATTTTTATACTGTTAGATAATAATTCATATAAAAACTTGCACCTATTTAACAATAAATGGAAACATGTATTTATATTTGAGTATTTGTATTGGATTCATTAGATGTACATAAAAATTCCAATCAATAATACATCACACTTTTTTAAGGCTATTTATGGGTTTCCACCTGCAAAAAGTGTTTTCTTTTTCCATGACACCTTGGATGTATCCTGGTTGCTGAAATTTTGTTATTTTGAAAAATCTGGAGTTTATGACAGTTTGGGATAATGTGCCAAAGCATTTCACAGTTTCTGTGTTTGTTCTGTGTTTCATCTGCTCCCCTACACATAATGTATGGCCTCAACGTCCTGTTTCAGCTGGAAATATGTCCGATCATGGAAGGAGGAGCCTGAACTCCTCCATCGGCCCTTCAGGAGCAGAGTAGCTGCACTCGAAGACAAATTCGCACTCGACTTTTCACCTGAAAGTTGCTTGTGTGACCTATAGAAAGGATGAGACTATTTCCATCCACCTTTGTTATCTCGCTTGCCCCGTTCAATTTAACTGCACCACGTGCCTCTGTTAGGACTAAGCCCCTGCCAGCTTAGCCATAAATCAGCAGCAGATAGGGCAATATTGGTGCTAATCTGGGTAGAGAAGCCACCGGTTAGCATTCTTCACAGGGTTTTCATTCATTGCCCATCCCAGCACAGTTGGTATAAATTGGATAACACCGTCAGGGTTAGTGAGAGGGAGCGAAGGGACTTAACATGGGTTAGTTTTTGATGACAACGCTAATATGTGTCAAAAGCACACACTTGCTCCGTCATTATTTCGGGGCTCAGTGCATGACCACCACATGGGCTGACGCCTAATATTGAAGTGTGATCATGCGCTTTCTAGTGCGATATGGAGAATTTCCAATAAATAAATTAATTAAATGCTGTGTAATGTATTATTTGTCGGAGAAGGAATGAAAACTGTTTTGAAGATGAATTGAGCGTGGATTAAAGTCTGATGACCTTTAACATCATGTATGCCCTTTGAGTGTTCATCACACCAGTGTTCTCCAGCCAACAAACACCAGCCTTTGAAATGAATCAAATAGAAGGGACCACTGTTTGGTCAATAATATGTGTGTCACAAAATGCATTGCAACCAGCATTACAATCTTTAAAAAAAAACACCTGTGTTTTTACTGCGGAACAATGATCAAAGGGAACGGGAGCCCCAGAAATAGATTGTGGCATGGCAACACAGACTTTAAATCACTTTAACATGGCTTCGTGTGCCAAATGTCACCATCTAAAACACTGAAGCCTGCTTGGTGCATCTTAAGAGCATGACCTTTGCGAGATCCGTTCTGTTTATTACATGTGGCCATGTCAAATTTGACATTAAGCCATAATGAGATTGCGCTGTACACTTACATGTGAAGACTTTGATGGAGAAATGTGGAGCAGAAGGTGTGTGTTGAGAGGGAAGAACCCGCTCAATGCTGTGGAAATCCTCCGAGGTTAGCAGCTGTTTCTGTTCATAAATCTCCTCGGGTTGCCCTCCCACTGCCTCTTTCCAACCCTCTTCAAGTTGGTACATATATTTGGAGCAAAGTAACTCAAGCCCAGAAGACTAGGTTACGCTCCCCGTGACCAGGACAGAGGGGTGGGAGGGTGGTAAAAATAGCTCAGGTGCTTGGGGGGAAGGTAGAGGATCAGGAGAGTCTCTGAAGGATTAAAGGGCCGTGATTCTACATGTGAAGAGCTCAACTCTAAAACACTATTTTGATGGGGAAACAGCATTACATTCATCACTAAATAACTCCAAAATTCTCTCTGTGGAAAAAGTTTACAATAACCCTAACTTGCCCGCTTTCTTAAAAACTCTCATTTTGTTTTAATCATTTAGTAGGAATAATTATTGTAATGAAACTGTATATCCAGTGTCCCTGGATCTGATCCCCGGATTGAGATTGATATTGGTGGAATGACTAACCTTTTGTTTTCCCAACATCATCACTTCATAAACGCTGAGTTGTGAGATTCTACAGACCTGCTCTGTCAGCATTTTCTTTGGAGTTTGGATGTTCAAATGCAACAAACTCTGAGGTTTTGGGACATTTCAACATCTTAATGTTTTGAAAGACCAGCATTTCTTACCAAAAAAAAAAAAATTGTGTTCGCATGAGGTGTAGAAACAACAAACTTCAACTTGCCCAATGTTTCCAAAAAAATACTTGAATTTTTCTTTTATTTAAAGTATTTACAGATTTCGTTGTTCTATGTATAGCACCACATTGAAAATTTCTGCATGAATGAGAGGCGTTGGCTCGTTTGGGAGGATGTTGGCGTTGCACACACTAGAAGCACAAAAAAGACACTTCACATTTGGCTTGTGACCTATACATGCCTTTATGATGAATTCAGCAGTCTACAAAAAGCTGGCTGCGGTTAATGAAATGAAATGTTTAGACATGGACGTTGCGTGGTTTCCACCATGCATGCTGACCAGCCTTGTGAGGACTTATGAGGGGGATGGGGGGGCTAGTATGAAATTTGTTGCGCTCCATTGACAAAGCTAGCACGAGGCCGTCAATGGCAGTCTTTTTGCAAATGTAAGCTCCGAGGGCCGAAGAATCTTCTGGTTGCTCCTGGTTGCTTTCATCTTAATCTCTGCTGGCGAACTGCAGAGAGGAAGAGAAGAAAATGTTTTAAACACAATCTGTTGCAGTTTTCTAAAACATGTAACTATTAGTCAACAGATGTTAGAGTCAGTAAAGTTATTTGCAGTAGCCTGAACTGTCCTGGCAAAACCTGACAGGACTACACAAGTGTTTCAGAAACTGTCTCTTTACTTCTCAAGACCAGAAGTCTGTGCTTTAGACTGCATTTAGCCTTTAAAACAGCACTTTTGCTGGCTGCAAATTATCATCATCGCTTCATTTATTTAGGGAGAGCCGGTTGAGCAATCTGTCTTTTTCAATGACATCCTGACCAAAAGACACACAACACTGAAGATACAGAAATTGAAACCTACAAAAGTAAGTTATGCCAAAATGAGCGCAAAGAGAACAGCTTGAAAAACTTCAACTTCAAAACTGAAAAATTAACATAACAATTGTATACCAACTGGGATGAAAGAGGCAAAGATTTAATGTGGCAAGTCCAGTTTTCTCTGGATGCAGTGATCACTCGCTGCTGTTTGGAGATACTTTAAATTTTGTGCTTCAATTTCAGTTAGTTTCTTTCAGTGGGCAAAGAGGTATCCACACCAGATATTCAGAATTTACATCCTGCATGCACATTTTAATGTCCTTTCTTGGCATGGAGCTGGAGGTTTTCTCTGATCGTCTCTCAGTCTTGGAGTCGGGCCTGGGCGTTTTTGGTTCAGAGTCAAGTTGGCGTTCTCTCGATACTCACTCATATCGTTGTTCCTGGTGATGGCCATGGCGGCTCTGGCTCGCGGACCCTGCTGGGTGAAGTGGTAGCCGAACTTGAGGATGCTGGAGTTGTTCTCCAGCATGGAGGCGATCTCCATCTCTACTGAGTCTCCCAGCTTCTGCCTCTGCAGTGGGGAGAGGAGGGCTGGTGAGCCGCAAGTTCACCTCAGACATCACTAAGTTCATCACTAAATGATATTTTTCTTTTCATGCACTTTGGCCTGATATCTGCGTTTGAAGAGCTTCATTCCAAAATGAATAGATCAACCATTTAAAAAGAGGGACCTGCTCTGAAAAAATGATGCTGTCATGAAAGTAAGGATCCTTTTGCTGACTAGATTAAAATAATTTATTGGATGCAATCATTTACTGTTAGTGATGTATTCTGTACTTCATTTTCTCAAAATGGACTTTCACAATGCACTTTTTTTCTTTGTCTACGTTATAACTAGGCTAAAAACTCAAAAATCACTCATCACACTGTCAGTAACTGCTCTGGGATATACAGCATATCCACATTTCACGTGGTTTTCTTCAGACCTGGTTGTCGATCTTGAGCTCCACCAGTGTGGCGTTGTTGGCCATGGCTTTGACGATCGCCTTCATGCCCTCTGCAGTGATGAAGTTGGACTCAATGTTAAGACTCTGCAGACTGGTGTTCTCCTGCAGCATCTCAGCACATGCCTGGCAAAACACACACATGCGCACACACATACAAACATTTGAATTCTTTTATCTACATGCACATTTTAAAACTTCATCACCTAAGCCACCACTCAGCAGAAACAGGAGATCTAACCACCAGTGCTATAACCAGACTTACTCACCTTTTGAAAACACAACATATGCCATTTGATAGATGCCTTTATTGGGGCATCTTACTATATTACAAGTGCATGCATTTTTATCATAAATGTTGATGCTAGTCAATAGGAGCTGAACTCTTAATCCTGTCAATGTCATGTTCAAGCATACAAATGATATAAACTGCACAGATGCAGAAAATATGCAGGGACTAAATATCAGTGCATGACATTTAGGGCTCTAGAAGCATTTTTCAGTTGCAAATACCAAATATCTTAATGATAGATATTGCTTTTTGTCCTTCCTGCTGCAGAGGAAGCATCATCACAGTCTATGCTATGTGATGGCGTCATTTTTTGGGAGGCCCTGCTTGTGTCGCAGGTGTACTCACATAGGCCACAGGGTCGTTACTGCGGGTGGCGGCGATGCTCAGAGACTCCACGTGAGAGTTTCCCTTCATCGCCTCAAAGATCTCTTTCAAAGTTGGGATGGGAATGTCCTTCAGCACAAACAGAGAGAGGGAGGGAAGTCATCTTTAGAACATCGAGGCCCAAAAATCTGCAGAGCGTCATTTGGACCGATCATGAGCCCAGCTTTTATCAGTGATTAGTTCAGGCTCTCTCTGGTTGAATATGTGTTAATGGGGAGAAATCAGCCGGTAGTGTTTGGTTGGAGTGGAAACCTGTAGACTCTTGGAGAATCACTGTAGCAGAGCTTGTGGTCAGCACATAGTACAGCTGTGTCGCTTTGGAAAGAGATTTGGAAATTCTGAATAATAAAAAAATCAGATATAACCATAGAAATAGAATTGGATCCTCAATCAATGTCTATGGATACAACAAATGCACAGGAATTTGTCGTAAAGCGACAGTGCAAAATTTATGACAGACTGAAGAAAACTTGTATATTTTCAGCATATTTAAGGTTAGAGAGTGACCTTTGACAAGTGCACAAACTAGCAAAGTAGCAACCTCTGTGATCATCATTGGTTCCCTTGATGCAAAAGTAACTCATTGAATTTCTGACAAGGAGAAGCGATAGACTGTGGTCATTTTATCCTCTCCAAAGCCCACACACTGCAGCTTGTTTCTCTGTGCTGACCTTGATGTTGTTGAGGTTGACCTCAGTCAGGCTGCTGTCGTTGTTGTGGATTCTCTCCAGGGTTTCCTCCACATTGGTGGTGTTTGGTGGCTCGTCTGGGAAGATCTTGAATGGATCTGGTTTTACTACGCCTGAGCGACCACAAGATCACATAAACCATGTTATGGTCAATAAATGTCTAATGGGAAGTGTTTAATGGATGGATTTTACTCGGCACACTCAAGAAGTAGAGAACGGAGCTGAGGTTACACATTTAGGGTCTTCAGTGTAAAATGTTATATGTGTTGACTAAGAAGTGCGAAGCATACTCTTTTGGAAATAAAAATGATTTTAATGGAAAAATTTTGCTGCCTTCCTTGGGATCCTAAAAGTAAAAAAGTTATAGATTTT
>OMKZ01030705.1:9040-19152 GCA_900302535.1 Neoniphon sammara
CTGACACAGAAAACCTGTAAAGTCTACTTTCTGTACACCAAAAATTCACAGGAGGAATTGATAAGGGAATTGATAAAGAATCGGATCGATAAGTGGAATCGATAATGGTATTGGTATCAATAAAATCTTATCAATACCCATCCCTATTTGTGACTCCAAAACCAATAAATGATTTATTTTCTGGTGTCACACTGTTTTTTGCGTGTATTTGATGTCCTGTTGTATAAATTCACTGCAGCACTTTGCACACAGAATTTCTCCTAAGACAGACTATTAAAGTCATATCTTATTATCTTATCTTATCTTATCTTATCTTATCGATCTACATTAGTGACTAAATCCACATATACACACAGTAAACCTGTTCAGGTTTTGTTTGGCCTGTTAAAGTTTGGCCCAGTCATCCTGCAGCACTGTAACAGCAGCAGAGTTATTGATTAAACTCTGCATTACATATTCCTATCACTGCATGCTTCGGCTTATTAAACTCGGCCCTCAACACAACCCGTCAACACCTTCAGTTTGAAGACTGTCATGCCAAACAACAGCTGGAGCTCAGTCCTCCAGCTGAGCCTCCTGCCCTCTCTTAGTCCACAGCTCGCATCACTTCCTGTTAAATCTACAACTATTTCCTGTGTCCTGATTAGCGGAGAGAAACATGAAGGAGAGGACAGGGAGGAGAGAGAGAGAGAGAGAGAGAGAGAGAGAGAGAGAGAGAGAGAGAGGAGTGACCTTCACACATGAGCTGTACACAGAGAGGAGGGAAAAGAAGGGGAATGGACACGGGATTGGACTGCTGTTGCCTGGCAACCACTGCAAACGCAGGAAGGAGGAGGCACGTTGCTTACTCCAGCTGCCGCCGGCCACATGACGTCACCACGGAAACCAACACAGTACACAGGGCGCATTATAATGATGTAAAATGGCCTCCTCCTCTGCTGGATGTTGTTTCCCTTCACCTGCTCACTCATCTGAAGGAAGAGCGGGACTGTCGTAGTTTTTGTTTTTCCCAGGAAGGTTTGACTAAGCACAGGGTTTTTTTTTCTTTGAGTGAAAAAAGCACAGCCGAGAGCGTTTTGTGAGCTGATATAAAAGGAAATGGCCAGTGATGTTTTAACACAATGTAACCATAACAGAGTTCTGTATCCCATAGCCTCATTTCATTGGTCAGCTGATACAAAAGTGGCTGAACTCACTGGTCGCTTCTCTTAAAGTTGAACTTGTTTCAACTGATTTAATTTAACTGATTTATTTTTAGCTTTCTGAGTGTTTAATAGCTGCTTCCCATAGATTCAATGGAAAAAACGGTTCACGGTTACGGTGAGCCGGCTCTTGTAAACAAAAGTCACATGGCCTCACTAGCCGCTCCCTCACTGGACAGAGCGGTGGTGACCTGTCTGTCGTCCTGCCAGGTTACAGATTTTGGCAGCAGGGCAGTTTCAGTCCCTGTCACTTTAACTAAACATGACGGGCTGATCCACAGTCTTCCCTGCGATTTACCCTCTCACACCGGCTCATACTGGTTATGAACACATGAAAAACAGCTGAATATCAGCATCATGATTTTGCGCCCGGGGTCGATCTCTGCAGTTGGTTGGGATCTCACTCCTAACAAACCACTGCAGTCCTCCTGCTGGACGACTCAGACAGTTTATCTGGGTCATGTAAGTTGGAGGACGCAGACACAAACTGACAAAATGCCTGTGCAATCATCAGGCTCCCTGCTGAAAGAACAAACTCCTGCATGCTGTTTACACATGCGCACTCAGGTCAGCGGACTGCTGTGTCACGAGTTCAATTAACTTTTGCTGTGTCGCTGTTGTGGCGGGACAACCCGGACGCTCATGTATTGAAACATCACCAATGTGGCTACATGTCGCCATGGCAACATTGACATGGCTGCATCCTGCAACCTGCTGTTTACTATTAAATTCCAATATAACTCATGGTGCAACGTTTTTTTTGTACTCCAACATGTAAACGCACCATTACATACACACACACACACACACACACACACACACACAGATGGCTGGCAGTACCATACAAACAGGTGATGTGCTTCACAGCAGAGCAGGGTTCTTACCCAGGACAGAAATAGACTGGAGGCTCTCAGAGGACACGAGCAGAGAGACACGCGATTAGGAGAGTTTGGACAGGATGTACGGTGGGCAGCAGGTTCAAAAACCTGAACCACACTCTGAAGATTTCACCTCGTCTCATCATCCCCACAGCGGGTCAGATTGTGAATCTGCTGGTAAATACTGTCTTATATAAACACGTAAATACAAACAAAGTAAATAAAGTTATCATGACGTTATTGCTCCAGTTAACAAGCTTGCTGGTACAAACCTACTTCCAACCTAAGCACAGCTCATATCCAGGAACCACCTCAATGGCTGTTTGTTTGATTGTTTTTTTTTTCTTTTGGTCACATCATTGCATGTTGAACCTTGTTTTCTGTGTCTTTAATTTGTCTACATTGTAAAGCACTTTATTAACTTTGGTTTCAGTATATGCTACAAAAATAAAGTTACTACTACTATTTATTAGCAGAATCTCACTTTAAAGGTTGGGCACGAATAGCATTTCTCAACTGCATGGCATACAATAAAAAAAAAAGTAAAGATAAAGTAAAGTTATCTAAATTATTAACTGTTAGTAATAGTGAAGTTTGAAAAACTCTCCTCTAGTTGTCGGAATCAAACATTAAGAATTCCAGTCCACTTCCTGGTGTCAATGATGTCACACACAACCAGGTTTTAATGAGTGCTGATTGGTCAGCATTATGCATAGTTAATGAGGTGACCCAGAGCCTGTCAGACATGAGACAGACAGGCGTTTTGTTGCAGTCCTAGCCCAAATCTTGGAGCCATTGTTGTTCCAACATATTGATTTGCAGCGAGTGGCAAAATTATAGGGAAGTTTAAATTCTCATTGCTACAATTATTTTACCATCTAACCACCAAAAACTGAGGAAATTGCTCCTTGTGTTAGAAATCAGTACCAAACTTCACCTGATGGAGTGAAAATTCACTGCACTGGACCTTTAAGTTCATTGCAAAGAGATGAGATTTCTGCCACTTCTCCACAATATGCAACAAAAATCCTCAGTAATTTTGCCATGGTCACGTGCCAGACATTATGAATATTACCTTGCGAAAAAGAATCAAGTTGCTAAGCAACGGCCGTGGAGCAGGACTGCGGGGTGAACATGGCCGCCGTGTACGACTTCAGTCGCTCAACTTTGTCTATCTGCCAACAGCCAGAGAGCCTGGTGAGACTACAGTCTGTGAAAATCTATGGGCTGGAACATGTCAGCTAGACACACACACACACACACACACACACACACACATCCTTCGTCTCACTGTCCTTAGCACTTTCTCACTGTGAGCTATGTAAAGCAGAAATGTTTCATTAGCTTGCTTCCTCTGCTTTCACCAAGATGCTCTAGTCTGGGAAAAAACAAACAAACAAACAAACAAAAAAATACTACTTTACTACTTTAAAAGACTCTCCTCAACCCTTCCATCTGTGTTATTGGAATATTTTCTTCTTTCAATTGCACTCTTCACTATTGTGTTCTTGTGATGTCATCAATCTAGGACTTAAAGCTCATTTCCTGTGGCTCTAATTTTAAGTACCACTGGTTGAGCTGCATTAAATATAAATCTACACTTATTGGCTCCATATTTGTATAAACATCTGTAGGAATCTACAGGTCAAACTGCAGCCAAGATCTGCGCTCTGCCTCTGAGAGGACATGAAGTACAAATCTGCTCCGCTCACAGCTCCACCCCCTCCTACTCTGATTCTCTCACTTTTTTTTCTCTCTCTCTCTCTCTCTCTCTCTCTATGTCTCACGTTTTCCTTTTTTTCAGTTTCTTGCTTTTTCTTTCTCTTTGTCTCTCCCTCCCTCTCTCTTTTCTCTCCCGTTAGCTGTTCAGCAAATTTTAAAACAACAATTTGAACTGCAGCAAAGAATAAAATACGAATTACTCCTGTTTCCATCTGCTGGGTCGAAGCAGAAAAATAAAGTTGATGACATCATGTGGCAGAGTGGAAATAGTGTGGAAGCAGCAAATCCAGGGTTTAATATTGGTTGCACTTTAAGTTTTGTATTATTATTAATATTAGTGAATACAGTATTAGCTGTGTCAGAGTTGTTGCTGATGTTATTTCTCGTGTTTTCCATCTTCATGCTCTCATGTTTGTCCCTCCAGCTTATGTCTGTGCAACTTAACTGTCGTTTCAGCATTATTGATTTTGTTCTCTGTTGTCTTCTGCAAATTGATCGCCTTTTGTCTTTTCTCCCCGTTTGTGCTTTGCTTTCTTTTTCTCTCACACTTTCCTCCAACTGATCATTAAGAGGCCTCCTCTCTCTTGTCCTCTCTCTGTAAATATGAATTTATTCTGAATTGACCTGGCTGGTTAAATATCAAAATGCAAAAAAATAGCAAATCCACCAACGAGGGAGCATATTTGAACATTTGATAATAATTGAGAAAGTTGTTTTTGCTCTATATTGTCCAGCTTACATTTTAAGATGAAAACAAAGAAATGCACTTAATGATACTCTATTCTACGAGTAATGCTCATAAAACACAACAGACTTGTTCTATATTGGAGGGACAGCAGATGTGACGTCCATGAAAGCCACTTAAAAAAAAATGGCGTACAATAAAATTGGTGGGTCAATCATGCTAAGAATGAGTCATTATTTATTCATTGAACATGTTTCGGTAACTACTATTTCTTCAATGGCAAAGAAAGAAAGAATAAACAACTGTGCTCCAAGCAATGGTAAAATTATTTTTGCTCTATTGAATTGTAGCAAATGTAGCTGTTTACATTCAGCTTTTCTACCTGGATTCATCATAATCAGCAAAACGATAACTGGATGGAAACTCTCCCTCTCCATCAGTCACCCTCTCTCTCTCCTTTGCTGCTTTAAACTTTCCAGAGACGCAGCTCCGTCTTCAGCTCAGTACGTGACCTGTGAGTCTGTCATGGAAACAGGCCAGCGCTGCCAGAGCTCGCTGTACATCATTAACCCACATTACAGACACACACACACATGTATGCTAACAGGTGAGCGTGCACACACACACACACACACCAAACTCCCACTGCCAGCTGAAGACAAAATGGAGAGAAATTATAGGTTTCTTAGCAACAAGCATACAGTAATTAGAAATAATGAGCAACTTATAGACCAAGAAATAATGAGCAGCTTATACCCAACAGTGGGTCAAACTGCCTATAGCATCAAGCACAGTGATGTTACAGTGATCACAGAGCTGACAGGACGAGGGCAGAAAAATTTAACAGTGAGCAGCAAGAGCGCTCATCTTCATGATTTTAGCTTTGAGGTTTTTAATGCATCAAATGAGATCATCTCTGCCGTCCGGGAAACATTTGTAGAGCTAAAACTGCAGTCTGCTAACCAAACGGTCGCAGGTTTATTCCCCCTCCTACGTCATTCCTGATAAGAACGTCACCAAATGTGAAATCTAATGTAGCACAGAGACAGACTGGCAGTGTTGCTAGCCAGTTAGCTTTACCCTGCAACTACCCAGAGGTCCTTTGTGGATCTGAAGCCTCTGATCCGTCAACTAAAGGAGATGGGCAGATAAAAATGAAGATGATGTAACCTGCTTTTTGTCTTGTCTAAGGCCTGGTCCCACATTTCAATCAATAAAACATTGATATTAGCAGCTGATAACAACACCCTGCAGTGATTCACACCGTGAAAACTGCTGCTGGTAAACAGAGAAGAGGAGAAAATGGAAATAAAAAGAAATGAAATGGTGCATGCTTGTTGATTGCCAACCAAACTAGATAAACACACAGACAGGTGGCATCACCAGCAAGTGATCTGAACCCCACTAGCACCCAGATGACGTGTGTGTTTTCACCAGTTTATCAGTAATAAACTTCAGTCTTTATAGCCACATTTTGACTGAGCAGGGGAATGCTGCAGTCCAGTCAGACCCAACACACAGTAATGATGATCTAACGCCAGTAAAACTGCAAATCAGTGAGCTCATCACCTTGGTTGTACTTGTTTAAAATTTTCCTCAGGCATATACAGGTAATCCTGTCTGGGCATTTATGTTCCATTGTTTTAATAATGGAAGATCTAGCTGACTACAAGTTGACTAATAATATGTTGCACTCTTAACAGAAACTGTTACCAGCAAGGATTGTGATTCTGAATAATGTTTATAAGACTGCTTGCATCAATGCTAATACAGCTTCAAAATAAAAGTTGTACAACTGCTTGATTTTGTTAACTCAGGACCTAAATATCTTTCAGATATCAGTTCAAAACAGCTTCCAAAACCGCGGGATAATATCATATTGTAAAGACTTTGTGCTCGTTTGGGTTGAAGTTGAGCATCCCCACCTCTCCCATGTTGTTGTCCATCGAATGTTTGCTCTATTTCACAGTAGTGGGAAAAAATTTTTAAGCTTGTATCATATAGCAGAACTGTTTTTGGTCCTATGAAGACAAATTTTCTACAGCACCACGTAGCACTTTTCTGCCACAATAACGAACGCTTTAAATATTTTTAAGTAGAAATGTTCCAAACTGGAAGTATTAAAGAAACGTTTTTGATCAGTGGTTTCTTTGAGTCATTATGACCAAAATGTCCTCGATGAGCCCTCTGCTCTGTGTGACTGCTGCATGACTTCTGATTAGCAGAGCTTCCCAAAGGCTCTTGGGACTCACAAAGCCAAAACACCACTGATATGGCATTAGCAGGGCAGAGAAGGACAGCAAGCAAAGACAAAAAGTAGTGATAAAAAATTAGCTTCAGTTAGCTTGCACTCAGTAAGCTTTACTTTTGAGTGGAACGTCGTTTGGCCGTGGGACTGATGTGGCAAAGACCTGAGAAAGATTCAGACTTCCATTTGTCAGTTCTTTACCATGTGCCTAAGATGAACTCATATTAGATCCTATGTTTTGTTTAGTAGAGAAAGTATTTGAAAGGGCTCTGAGAATTTGGGATCTCTGGACAAAATGAAAGGCGTCATAATTTTTAGTGCCCTCTGCAATCGTTAAACAAGAGCCAATGCCATTCATTTATCACCTGCGCTGACTGTGACAACACAAGGCTACGTGAGGTGTTGCCTAAAATGAGAGCACGACTGAGTGATGCGTTTGGGCGGCCTGGAGGAAAGACGGCAGGGAGCAACGGTTCCACCACAGAATGAGTGATTTTACACATATCCAAAATCTCTTCACAGCCTGTGGGGCGACAGCGAGCTCGAGGACAGAGATGTGAGCACAGCAGACCAAAGTGAAGCCACTGAAGACCTGGGCTTGCAACCAGGAATCACTCGCAAACCCAATTACGTCTGCCCTGAGTGCAACCTTGGCCCAGAGGCTGACGTGCTGCATAAGCCCTCTTGATTTGAAACAGATCCTATCAGGGTAAAAGTGCAGTGGTGAAGGTCGCACAGCTCACCCCTCTATTTAAAGCCCCACTCCATGATTTCAGTAAGGCGATTATGCTAAATCACGTTTACCCGGGTCACTTGATTTGTTATGCTTCAATGTGACTGACAGTATATGACATGAGGTAATTAAAGACTCTGAAATGTTGATGATGTACAAGGTCTTTACACCGGTGATGCTTGTCTGAGGTGAAGTTGACAAGCAGGGCTCATTTTCCACAAATAACAATTTAAAATAAACAAAGTTGAGTAAATCTAGGCTTAGAATGACTAAATCTGGGTTCTAAAATAATCCAAGCTGTGTTGCACCACTTAAATTTAAACCCAGATTAACAAATCTTCAAATAGAAACATAATCTGTGATTAATTTCATGAAGTTTATCCGCCATACTGAATTCTATGTGATTTAACAAAACAAACCGTTTTCAGGGAGAGCACAAAGTGAGTTGGCAATAACAACAAAGTAGCCTACATTGTTACCTTATAGGTAACAATTTCAGTTACATCAAAAATGTTACTTTGCAACAATGTTGCAGCTTCTCTGCACTGGGAAACTCTGTAACAATGTTGCAATTCTCTAATTTTGAGAAAACTCCTTTAACAGAGTTGGTCAAAAATTTCGCTTTATGAGCCTGTCCCTTATTTTCCTGCGAGGAACTCTTTTATTTTACTCTGTCCACCTCAAATATGATGCCATTTTGATGTCTTTAAAGCACCTCACAGGCAGATTTAAATTTAATCCCTAATTTACATTTAATTCTCAGGTTAAAGTAATGAAGCAACAGAAAAAAAGTTAATCCTGATTTAATGATCTATAAAATCAAGATTACAAAGGAAGACTTAAATTTAATTTTATTCCTTAATCTAGGTTTAAGGCTTAATCCTTGGTGATGCAACCCAGCCTAAATGTTTGAGACAGTGTGAATATATCTACATTTCATATGGCCAAATAGATTTTGTAATGGTGCTTTGCAGCTAATTTAAGCCAGATCTAACACCAGTCTATCAGTACATCTAATACCAGTATCACCAGTACTGTCAGTACTGTATTCATTATGACAGTGAGCTATGCTCCAACATGGAGATCTGAAAAATTCCATTTTTTAAATTTTTTGATAATCATCTGTTAACATTGTCTTTGTAGATTAATCTCAGTCATAAGATAAGAAGATAAGAAGATATTCAGGGGAAATCCAGACTGATCTCTGAGCTTTGTTTGGGCTGAAGACGCTTCAGTGTTCATCCAAACAGCTTCTTCAGCTCTAATGAAGAAGTTTTTAAGTCCAATGAAGAGACTATTTCCTGGATATTCACTGACGTTAAAAACATTTTACACTATGAGACTCAATGGAAAAACAGACTTAGGCTCATTGTAGGTCACTTTTCCATCACTTAATCGATTGATCTTGTCTAAAATGCCATCACACAAAACACAGTTTGCCCAGGGCCCATGCTGTTGCACTTGTCTGTATCCGACTCACAACCAGCGTCACGTCACTTCCTCCTCTCTGTCTCTGACATTTCCTGACACTCTGAAGTGTCTACCACCTTACAAAGCAGATACATACCATAAAAACAAGAAAACAATGCTCACTTCCTCATTTATGCCCGCAACTTATTCAAATTACATAGCGCATTATGTCATGTTTCAAGGAACCGCAGGTCATGAACTTCACACAGCACACACACGACCTTGTCAACTTCCAAGCGAGAAAGAGACAAGCGCCAAAACTGCAGCTACAAGGCAGGGAAGCAGGAAAGCGGCTCTCGGGGAACCGTCGGCGCTCACCCTCTCGATCTTCTCCAGCCATTCCTTATTCTGGGCCAGTTCGGCCATGAAGGCCTGGTGCTTCAGCCATTTCTTATGGAGCTTCTGGGTCTCGTCTCGGCTGCTGTCCCTCGCCATCAGCATCTTCTCATAAACCCAGTCCCCCAGCTGGGCGAGAGAGGTAAACAGAAAGAGAGGGAGAGAGAGAGAGGTGTCAACATTGGGTGAGCATAAACACTGTAGATAACTCGTACAGTACAGAAGCTGCTTCCTGATTAAAGCTGATTAAAACAGTGTCTGCTCCACATGGGAAACTTGATTACATAAGACACATACGGTCACATACTACAGTGTTATGCTTCATACAAGAGCATATTCAACCCATATTTGGACTGATTGGACATTTGCATGTGTGGAAACAAAATAATAACAAGATGAAATGTCTACAAACACACACACACATGCACACACCCATACATACACTGATGACACATATCAGTGGGAAATACAAGGTCAAACACACCGACATGCATATTTAATGACCCACAGCAGGCGCATGAACACAGACACACGTGTACCAACAAGCATGGCGGCAGGAAATCACATGTGCACAAAAACACACACACACACACACACACACACACACACACATACAGGAATATGCAGCATAAACATACACACACCCACAACGCACGCCCACGCCCGCACAGTAAACAACACCTCAACATCGCACAGCCAAACGCATCATTTTGCACAAACAAAGCAGTGAAGTCTGCACGCACAAACACACTGAGGAGCCGCCTCTGCTGCCTGCGCTGACAGCGTCACGGCAACGAGTCAGCAGCGGCAAGCCCTCGTCTCTCCATCACATCCTCAC
>OMKZ01030727.1:7590-26777 GCA_900302535.1 Neoniphon sammara
TGATAAGAGGGTAGGTGAGAGGGAATCCCTGTCCAAGCCCGCCATGTGTATAAAGAGATAAACCATCATAAGCACGTTCATCTTTGTCATCAAATAAATGACCAATAAAATACAAAACTATATAGATTTTTGCTTTATTAACATTTTTAATTTATACATTTGTGATTCATCCACACCAATAAAAAAAGTCAATGTCTGGGACAATAATACTCTGTACAGCACTTAGCTCTGTGAATATACTAACTCAGAGCATTTGTTTATTTCACATCAGCAAAATGCCATAAAAATCAGCAGAAACCCTCAATCATGACTGCATAAGCTGATATGATGTGTCTTGTGCTAAAGTGGGGATCCTTTATGTGCATTTCTGCAGTTATTTAGAATGAGATTTCACTATCATTTTTCAGGGTGGGACATGCTTACTTTTGACATCGAGTGGTGAAAATTGTTCTCTCACTGCCACCTGCTGGATAAAAGAAAAAAATAACCACTAGACTTTCAATTTTCCATCAGTCTTCTTACCAAACTTCTGTCCATCAATTTTCTTACCACTTATGAGGTTCAATGGTTATGGCGGCAATAAGGTAAGCAGAGAAGCTTATTCTTTTTTTATTCTGTTGTATTTTCCATAGTTTCTTTTGATTAAACAAGATTTGATTTGATTGATTCGATGGATTAGATTTGAGCTGAGATTTGGCACCCACTGCATTCCAGGTTGGCCTAGAAGGGGATCCTCTCTCTCTCTGTGATCCTTCTTCTCCCCACCCTGCTCCCTATTGGCTTTGGGGTTTAATGGGGAGTTTTTTCTTGCCCACTATGAGGGTTCAGATTAGGAGGTGTCATTTCATTTTGTTTTCTATAAACTCTGGGCCTGTTTGCCCTTTGAGACTGTAAATAATGATAAAGGGCTATAACTTGGACTCAAATTTTGCCCAGCTACTTCATCCAGCTGCTCCTGGGGGAACTCTGTCTGTTGTCAGGTCAGTTGTATTTCCTCCAGAATATTCTGGATCTTCATCAAAGTCTCCTTCTATATTTCTGTGAAGCTACATATCTAAAGAGACACATGAGGGCATCCTTGTTAGCTGTAAATAACATAAATAACCACCTCATCTGTGACTCTTCAATGTAGAGGAGCAGCAGGTTGACCCTGTGGTCCACCCAGGATGCTGAACTCCTCACCCTATCACTGAGGGTGAGGCCAGCTAACCTGCAGAGAAACCTCATTTTAGCTGTTTTAATCAACACCATTTCAACTGTTTGCATTAAGTGTGATCCTTTTGACTTTTCCCTGTAAAACACCATAATGTTGGATTTTGAAGTACTGTCCTTCATGACGACCATGTCACACTCAGGATCTAATGGTTCAATACTCACTGTTAATAGTCTCAAAGGGCTTTACAGACCCACACTTTTACAACAAATAAAACAGGATGATACCCCCTGACTTAAACATTCATAGCACACAAGAAAAAACTCCCCTTAAAACCCAAAGATAAAAGGAACAAAAGGGAAGAAATCTTGGGAAGGTCCACAAAGAGAGGGGGTCCCTTTCTGGCAGCCAGGAGTGCAATAGGTGCTGACCAAGTGGGCAAATTATCAGATTAGATTAGCCAATTAGACAAAATCCTGTATCAAACTGCAGAGGTTACAAAATGTAGAGGCAAATAACAAATTATATTAGCTAGTTACACAAGATCAGAAGAACCGATATACACAAGATACACAAGATATGTAATGTGTATTATATTGCAAGGAGGACAGAACATGCAGCAAGAGGGAGACGACACAGCCAGTAGGAAATCATCAAACAGGAGAGGAGACAAAGCACATCCCTGTTGGAGTCTGACACACGCCTTGAACAAATTTGACTTAATGTCCAGAATGCCAGCACAGCTTTCACTCCAAGTTTAGGGAATGAAATGTTAAGTTATATCAAGCAAATGTTGACATCAGTCAGTTTATTGGCATACAAATTTCACACAGAAGGGAGACAGTAACTTCCAAAAATGTACTATGATCACAATATTCATTTAATGCATGATGCTGAATTACATTTGCTCTTGCTGAGAAACAGACATGTTTCAACATTCAGAGTATTTCAGCAAAGAAATCTGACATATGGCCAATATCCTGTAGGATCTGCTGTTTCTTCTATGTGGGTTTTTTCAATGCTGTTTTTTGATATGTGATTATGGTTGGTGCCTTTCCCAGTAACATGACACTGGTATGGTTTCTCATGTGACTGCACAATCTATCATAAGTTTAGGGTTTACACTGGAAATTTTCATCTATGTTGCTTGCTGTCACCATATAATGGAAAGAATGTTTTGCAGAATGTTTGTGTACTGTGTGGAGAAGGAAGACAGAGTCTTCCTTCTCCAGTCAATTAAATAGTAATGAATGAACTATTGGTCTGCTGTCTTCTTTTTTTCTTAGAGAATATTAGCAACTAAACAAATTAGCTTTGCATCTGTAGAAAGACTTCATCTTCCTACTCCTTTACTGAGACAACTTACCCGAAAAAAATAAATAAATAAAACGTATGTAGTGAAATCATTTACAGGACTACAGAGGGTGTCAGGACTTGTTTTTTCGACCTATCACAACGCAGGGTTTGTCCCCATCGACTCCACCCACGTAGTGACGTATGGTTCCTTTTCTGTGGTGCCCCCGGAAGTGGGATCGTTCTCTGTGCAGCTGGAAAAACGGCTGCCTCCGTTGACAGCTCGGCACACGACGTCAGGGGACTACGGTGGTGATTTTTAACTACGTGTCATCGTCAGTTTAACTGTGTGATAGGCAGCTAGCTTACGCAGCAGGTGAACCCTGCAAATTTAGATGAAGATGTTTCAGCATAACTGCATTTTCTAACTATGCTAAGTTAGCCAGCTAACTCGCCTTGCTAATAAGCTTATGGGCGAACTAGTAACTTGTTGTTAGCTGGCTAACAAGGATCCTCCCTACTCTTTGTTGACCAGCCAGCGTTAGCGATAGAGCAAACTTCCTTATTTGCCTCTTATTTATTTACTTATGTTACTTCAGTAAATACGAAAATATTTTCTTCATTTGGATTATTAATTTCAGCAACAAGAAATACGCCGTAATGTCTGGGTAACAGTGCCTCGTTATTCTTCGCAAACTAATATTTAGCTAGCTACGGTTTACTAGGAGGCTCAGCTGTAGCTTGCATCTTTTGTTTACAAGGATAGCGGTCACCTGATGTGCTCACTGGGGATGCGGTGGTCGTAACAAGGCTGCCCCGGTAAAGTACTATCGCAGTGGTGGAGATATGGAAATGGTGCTGGGAGGTAGCTAACGTCGGTAAACGTTAGCTAGATCTCAATAATTAGCTAACTAACTGGTGAAGAACCAAAAGGAGGATCAGGATTCTGAATGGGGAGAACTGTTTTTACTGGACTGCTTGATTCTGCGTGGATGTTGGGCGAACGACAGGGTTTTGCTTATCTGTATTAAAGCCTAACCTGGGGTGAGATTACATGAGGAGAATAGACAATAAGCTTTGCTGGGAACTGGGCCACCCTCTTGGCACTGGAATGATGTTCAAGACTATACTGATCACCAGTCTTCTTGGCTGGGCGAGTTGTCAAGAAAGCCAGAACATGACACCAGAGGAGAAGACTGTTATCAGGTGAAGTATGTGTAGACAAATATATAAACACTAGTTTGTATTTGTTGGACAGTGACTGAGTTTGAGAAAATGGCAAGGCATTACCATGTTTGTGTTGTCATCTCATTTAATTAATGTAATGTGCCTTTTGTTGCTGCTGTAGGGACCAGATTGTTGAGATGTTTGATCACGCTTACGGCAGTTACATGGTAAGGTCTTACAGTAACAGTGAATTGCTATAATATTATAGGAACATTTGCATGACCCTGTTGCTCCATTCAATGCAAACACATTTGATTATCACTATATTTAAAGTCTGAGCATGGACATATAGGTTCTGTTTACTATGTTTACTATCCATATACTATACTAGAACATAAATATGGCAGAAAATGCTACATTTCTGTGGGTGAGAAGGCAGCTACACACCACTGAAGAAGGCATGCAGCTGAAACTATGGTGAACATTAGTGGTGCATGTTTGTAAATGAATAAAGAAGAATATTCATGGTTCTATTTTTGAGTACCGCACCTTTTCAGTATTATCAAGTAACAGCTGCCAAGCACTCAGTGACATTCTGTTCAGTAGCCTATATCACTGAATTGATATATCTTAGATGTTTCTTTTAATGTTTAAAAAAATGTGTTATGGTAAAATTAGTTTTTAAAGTGATATGTGATAGTGATCTCAATTAAAGGAGTTAGGGTTTTAAGGAGTGTGCATAATACACAAGTGAAGGGGGGCCCAAAAATGAGCCCAGGGGAACCCCAGTGGAAAGAGTATATTTAGAGCCTATCCATTATACCTAAGACAGTTAGCTGATCCACAAAGCCTGTACACTCACAGACCTACAGGTGGATGGGAACATTTAGTGGTTCAGAGTGTCAGATACAGTGGGCAGGTCTAGAAAGAAGAAGGCTCAGGGAGAGAGAGGCAGATCTTGCCATATTTAATTGTTCAGTAACAACAGGGATTCCAATCAAGAGGCAAGGGCACAGTGGACAGGGAGAAACATGCAATTCTGTGAAAGAGACGGAGGAGGCTGGTTTTCAGCCACTGGACTACATGATGTCAGCAGTATCTCAGGATTGTGCTGACATCACTGGCGAGAGGAACAAAAAAAGACCGCTGGTCCATTGGCAATGCTGCTTTCTTATTGGAAACTTTGAGAGGCTTAAAAATCATTGAACACCTCAAAAATTAAAAAAAAAAAAAATGGAAACTGTCAGATACGTAAATACAGGCTGCTTCCATATACCTTCAGCCTTGTAGCCAATTCAGACTTGTGCGGTGTGTGTGTTTGTGTGTGTGAATGTGGGTGTATGTCTTAGGTGAGGCACAACGGTTGCTAGGGTACCTGCACACCTGTGGGCATAGGTGGTAATCAGCCAGAGGGAGGTTTGATAAGGTAGACACAGGTGATTGGTGGCAGGGAATAAGGACCTGGGGAAGCCACACAGTTTTTCAGCCGTGTCTGTGTGTGTGAGCATGTAAATGGGTTTTGGGTCATGTTAGTTTTTTTGTCCTTTTGTATAGGAGCTCCTTTTTGTCATTCGGCACCCAGCTTTTTGTAGGTGTTTTTAAGATTTGCATGTTAATCAAGTGTCAAACGCACATCCATAGCGGATCTCATTTTTACACGCTATCACGAGTTGGAAATATCTTCAAATTCCCTCAAGTGGCCTTTTTGTAGCTAGATTGCCACTACACTTCTCACACTTGAATACAAGCCCACATATAAATACAAAGTAAAACAAAGTGGCAAAATATTCACAGAGTACAATCTGTATATGCATATACACATGCATGTACATCCATGTATCATACATGACAAATCCATATTCAGTTGAACATCACCTTATGTACCTACATACATGACTGTCTGAGCTCATACTGTATTCTACATTATTTATACAGATATACATTTGCATGTACCAAGTTTGCCAAAGTAATACCCTCTTGTAGACACCCAAACATATCTTGGACCATTTAACAGAGTACCAGTTCATCTAATTTCATTCATTTTATAACTGAAAACAGTAGATCACATGAAGAAGCCCCATGTTACAACATGCTTTAAAAATGTAAATGGACGTGAAATGTGGTGTAATAGATTTTCCTTGTATAAGGGATTTAGATGAGTACTGCTCTTATCTCTGCATAAAAGCCTGTGACTTGTTGACAATTTTCCAATAAAAAATCTCACAAGGTTTGATTAAATCAGTCCCTACATGAAACAGACTTGTATGTTTTTTCTTCAAGGCTTTAGTTATCCAACGTTAATAAGGGACTTCTTAGCAGACTGAAAGTGTCCATTGTTTGTGCTGCAGAAATACGCCTACCCAGCGGATGAGCTGATGCCTCTGAGCTGCAGAGGGAGAGTTCGTGGCCTGGAGCCCAACAGAGGTGACATAGATGACTCCTTGGGGAAGTAAGTTCATCATCTACAAACATCTGAAGTCTAGAAGTGTCCCATGAGGTTTTACCCTGTTCACACAGCCACAATAGGATTAGACATGATTAGATGTTACATGGCTCTCTAAAATAAACCACTTATTTTTAAACAGTGTTTGTACTCATGAATAAAAATATCAGTGAGTTCAGTGATACACAGTTGACAGCCATCTGCCTTTTAAAATGTAATATCTATGTAACGCACAGGGCGCTCTATAGAATATTCCACTACAGAGCTGTGCTTATGGCTTGATTTGTTCCCCTGACTTGCTGAATGTACAATATAATTTCTGCTCCACAGAACAAATTCACTTGCTGAATCTGACTTTTTTTTTTTGGATCAGATCTCAGACTATTCTTTGCCTGCTTTCACTCTTCACTAGGAATGGCCATAGAAAAATTCTCATTGAAAACCAATGCCAAGCTCTATTGTTCCAAAGTGTTCTGGACCTATAGTGCAGAAGAAAATCCTAATTAGGCTAATTCTTAACCAGATGAACCAATTCTATCTAATTTCAAAAGTTAAAGATCCTTTAAATCGAAAAGAAAATCTCTGTCCCTTTTGTTTTCCTATTTTAACTGCTGCTGTGATCAGACTCTGTGTTGAGCTTCCTTAATACTTTAAAAATAGCAATAATAATAATAATAATAATAATACTGAAACCCTCGACAGCTTAATTACAATATCATTTCTTTCTGTAATTTCTCTTTTTTTTGTATTGTTTCCAAATATCAGAACAAACTAGAAGTGTTTTCTAAATCAGGAGGAGACAGAGTAGAAAAAAATATTAGTGTCATGCATGTCCATAATTTTTATGTCAGCAAATATGTCAGAGATTGCATATTCAACATGAGGGGTGATATTTATGTAATTTTAGCTCTTTGAAAAGGGTATTGTGTCTTCAAAGGAGACAGGGACTTAGTAGCCCATTGGATTTATTATGCTGTGGTCTGTTCCTATTAGACAGCTGTGATTTGGCTTAGAAGACATGCCCTAGTTTTTCTGGGATGCTAGGATTAGATGCAAATTCAAGTTAAATTTACAAAGAAGTCATGTAAGCATGTATGCATAACACAGCGTATCCCTTTTAACACGTTGTTTAACATTTCACTGGAAATGTAACAGTTGTTATAGATCTTTCCATATTAAAATTGGATCAAAGGCAAAGAAAAAAAGATCGGATATCACGGTGCTGTGCCACAGATTGTCATGACCTTTTTTCTGTCCCTCCAGGTTTTCGCTCACACTGATTGACACCCTTGATACCCTGGTGGTGAGTACTTTGACCCTCTTTTGCATACATACATAGGAATGTATCATGTTCTTAAAAGTGGCAGCCTGTGCTGTAACGTCACCTACTCCTTTTGGCCTGTTATTCGCTGAAATGTCCACATGATGTTTTGGGCCAGACTTGGACCATTTGGACCATTTAATGGATGACTGTCTTTGTGTTCAGGTTTTAAACAAGCTTGATGAATTTGAGGATGCAGTGAGGAAGACTGTGAGGGACGTTCGCCTGGACAACGATGTGGTTGTGTCTGTGTTTGAAACCAACATCAGAGTTTTGGGGTATGAGATGTCTTACTTTTTTCATATTCTTTCAAGCTATTTTAAAATAATGTATTAGTCTGTATAATGATATTATCTGCCTTGAGTGAAATAATTATTCTCAGTTGTTAGTTCACTTAAAGCTTATTACTGTTACTGTCACATTATTGTAACTTGTAACTGACAAGAGTTAGTGGCTTGTTAGTTACTAGTTGATTACTCAGTATAGTTTCAAGTTGTCCCAATTTTTTTAATTTGTTATTATTCTTTTTTTTTATTATCTATTTTTTAACATAATCTCTGTCTCTCTTTCCATTCCTTAACTCTCCCTCAGAGGCCTTCTGGGGGCCCATGTGATGGCCGACCTCCTTCGTCAGCGTGGAGCGAGGATGCAGTGGTATGAAGATGAGCTCCTACACATGGCCAAAGAGCTAGGCCATCGGTTACTGCCTGCCTTTAACACCACAAGTGGCCTCCCTTACCCCAGGGTACTCACTATTTAATTGTAAAATATCACTGGGTATTTTTTTGTTTGTTTTATAAGAAGAGGGAGTGAATTGTATCAGTTTTTCAGACATGGGTAAGATAAGCACGGTAATTAAATGGGTATTTCTAGTTCTTAGTTCATCACTAGTCCATGTAATCAGATTTTTAAGAGTTTGCTTAGCTTCCCACAATGCTCCAGTTGTACTGAGTTGTTTATTATTGGTTTTCCAGGTGAACCTGCGGTATGGGGTCCTGAATCCCCTCTCACGCACAGGCACTGAATCGGACACCTGTACAGCCTGTGCAGGGACCATGATCCTGGAGTTCGCTGCCCTCAGCAGACTATCTGGAGAAGCTGTGTTTGAGGTATTACTTCTCTATTCCTCCCTCCCTTTTTTTTGTGTCATCCTTGGTCATATTTTCTGTTTAAATGCATTTTCCTTGTCTCAGCTTGGATTGGTTGCATAATCATGTCATTTTTAATTTTCACTGATGAAATGAATGAATGCATGAATGTGTTTTCTTATTAGGGATTATAAAGCAAAAATGGGCCACAATCAGGCTTTTTAGATTGTGATTATGCAATATGTTTGCTATATGTGGTCAAATACCCTTTAGTATATGTATTATTTGTTTGGATGGTTCAGATTAAACAAGGTCCAGCAAGAAACACCAAGGAGAGGGAAATGCCCTCAGTGCACTTTGAATGCACCCACTGTGATGATGATAGCTAAGATATGTATGGTGCCAAATTTTTCATACATTTCATTCTTGACAACAACTAACGTCAGTTGTTGAATTATGAAAACATAGAAATTATGAGTCATTTTTAAGGCCGTAATACCTGTTCCTGTTTCTCAGGAACATGCAAGGAAGGCCCTGGACGTCCTGTGGGAGAAAAGACAGAGAGGAAGTGATTTGGTGGGAACAGTCATCAATATCCACAACGGAGACTGGGTCCGGAGGGGTGAGGCAACCAGAATACACACACAAAGACATAGACAGACGCCACATACACACACACACACACACACACACACACATGCATATTCTGACACTGTAAAAACATTGGCATTGGTTCGAGACGAAATTGAAACACACCAGTGCCCACAATAACATTCTAAAATTGGGTTAACATGATAGGCAACATAGTGCAATTCAGACACACACATACACAAACATACACACAAAGACAGACTCCAGGGGCGAACAAGAAAGACATTTGGCGCTTTGAACGTCTTCCTCAGTGCTCACTTCTTCACTGTCTCTTAACTGTGTGTTTGCAGACAGTGGAGTGGGTGCTGGTATCGACTCATACTACGAGTATCTGATGAAGGCCTACATTCTGCTAGGAGACAATGTTTATTTGGAGAGGTTCAACACTGTAAGTCTCCCTCACTTTTTCCCCTACATGGATCTGTAGTCAAACAGTGCACACCTGCTGGCCTGCCACTGGCTTTGTTTACTGAGTTATTGATTGTGTTGGAGACAGTTTTGCTGATTGCCGTCTTTTCATGCCATTTTTATGCTGCAGCACTACAGTGCCATTATGAAGTACATCAGTCAGCCTCCCCTGCTGCTCAACGTGCACATGCACAACCCCACTGTGAGTGTGCGCAGCTGGATGGACTCTCTCCTTGCCTTCTTCCCTGGCTTGCAGGTCAGTAATCCAGTTTTTAAATGCTCCGGGTTATAAGCATAATTACCGCTATTAAATATCTTGCTAGAATGCAGACTAGTGGCAGTGATAAACTAAAGAAAGAGAAATTGTTGCACACCCTAAAGTCACACCCTGCTGCAACATTTGCATAATAATGCTTTGGCTATATTGCCGTTAGTAGGGTTCTAAAATATAATCCCTGAATATAATAAATCAGTCAGTAAAATATAATCCATAGCTTAATTAATAAATTCTTCAGTAGAAATTACTCATTCCCACCTTAACAAAAAATTGTGGATTATCTTATTGCATTCAGCATTTTTATTTTTTATTGCAACTAGTATTACCCAATAAAAAGCATTATTTTTGTTAGAGTATTGAACGCTAGAGAATGATAATTGTTTATAATTGTTCTGGCACAGAAATACATAACTATTTTTCTTATAATTTTGATGTGCAGTTCCATTTTGTAGTAACAAAATTCGTGACATTTAAGAGTGAAAAATCAGTGTTAAGCTGTGAAACTGCTGCTCAGTAGCAGTACTCAAAGCCAGGAGTCATAAGCATATCTATCATTATGTTATACTTAACTACAGACAGGCTTCATCCACAGAATGTTTGGTGGTTGAAACTGCTCTAGATGTTGTGAAACTCAGACTTGAGTGCTATTATATTGAACATTTTGTCAACCTCACCCACAGGTTTTGAGAGGAGATCTGAAACCAGCCATTGAGACCCATGAGATGCTCTACCAAGTCACTAAACAGCACAAGTTTCTGCCAGAGGTGAAGAATCTCAGACCCGGCTTTAAAGTGCTGTATTTAATGTGATATAAGTAGCCTAACAAAGTATTTGTAGTACTCAGCCAATTTAAAGTTACAGCATATTTCTAATAATGGCAATATATAATGTATCCTTATAAAATAAAGCATGAATAAATGAAGTGACTTCGTGGAGCAGTGTAACAGATGTGCTGTTATGTTTTTTGGTCATTTTTTAAAAGTCAAAACTGCTAAAAAGTGAAAATATTTGTTTGAAGCCAGTGTTTAGTAAGTTTTTAATTCCCTCATTTGTTCATCTTCTGTAGGCTTTCACTACAGAGTTCCGAGTACACTGGGGCCAACACCCATTGAGGCCGGAGTTTGCGGAAAGCACCTACTACCTCTATAAGGTGAAAAAATCAGACAAGTTTTGTAGACATCAATGAAGCATAGTCAGTCTTCCTGAAAAGTGGGTAAGGTTAAGAGTCTGGCTTGTCTTATTCTCACTGGAGCGCCTGCATTAGTGAGTCACGTTTACTTATTGCTTTGATGAGACAGTCATCCCTGATAAGTGAACTGCCACTGTTAAAGTAATTTTAGCAACTCATTAGTCATACTGTGCAAGCTGGAAGTGGCTATAATTGGTGATAAGAGACATTTAAATCATTTTTCATGTTTTCTTAGCTGACAGGTTGGCCTAAACTTTACATTTGAAATCTCCATCGAATTGAATTTGTTAGACTTGTACTTGATTATGGGCACAAGCTGGCTTTGTACAACCGAGAATGTACCATGTAGTAATTGTGAGTGGGATTATGTGTTTCTCTCTACAGGCCACAGGCGACCCCTACTACCTCAGGGTGGGACAGTCCATCGTGGAGAAGCTCAATGCCTATGCCAGGGTGCCTTGTGGGTTTGCTGCAGTACAAGATGTTCGCACTGGGACACATGAAGACAGGTAGTGTGTAGGACAAATACTGTTAAAAGGATGTTAAAGGTGACAGGTTCATCTTTGGTTGCTCACATGGTGCTCTATGAGTTATTCTTTCTTGATTAAATTGTAATCGAAAATTGGAAAACTGCAGTGAAAGTATGAGATGTAACA
The DNA here is from genome assembly GCA_900302535.1 of Neoniphon sammara. Taxonomy (NCBI): domain Eukaryota; kingdom Metazoa; phylum Chordata; class Actinopteri; order Holocentriformes; family Holocentridae; genus Neoniphon; species Neoniphon sammara. Next base: position 19,237 of record OMKZ01030727.1, read on the forward strand.
TTTTTAAAATAGATTTTGTGGCTGTAAATTGTGTAGCCAATTGTCGTATGTGTGTGTGTTTGTGTGTGCAGGATGGACTCATTCTTCCTGGCAGAGATGTTTAAATACCTGTACCTGCTGTTTTCTGAGAAGAGCCAGCTGCCCTTCGATATTGACGACTACATCTTCACTACAGAGGCGCACCTCCTCCCCGTCTCCCTGTCCACCACCCAGCCGCCCTGCCAGGGCAACAACACAGTGAGGACGCACCCTCTCTCACACAGTCAAACACATAATATGGTTGTCTTTTATTTTGAAACCCTGATTCACATAAACTGATATAACTTTCATACACATTTAAAAGTGTATATACATGGTTGCACTGAAAAATTACTAGTTATTGAAACAGTTCTTAATATTTTCATTACTTACACTATTATCAAATTTCACAATTTAATGTTACATTATTACATCTAAATGTTAGAATCGACATTTTATTATCTTACATTACAAATGGATTTAACATGATGCATTTTGCATTTTATTACCTTATGGAGGTGGAAACTGTGTTACATATTGAGTGATCATGAGTTTCCTTACTTCATCATATGAAGTGCACAGTGGTTACATAATGAGAAGCTGCAGTTGCTAACAAACCCTGTAACTGGTTAACTGACATAGTTTAGGAACTAATAAGTGCTTGTTAAATCTTGTGCTCCAGGAGGCAGCTCCCATCTCTCTAGAAGAAGACCTGTTCACATACTCCTGCCCCAGCACCCAGACTCTGTTCCCCAACAACCCGTCATTTGCCAAAACCATCCGGGACGGCTACAAGTACCTCACTGGGGTGGGACGAGCCTTCCACTCACTGCCTGTCAGGTGTGTGTGTCCAATCACAAGGGGGCTTTTGGATTTAGAGTGAAATTACTGGTAAAATGTGTAAGCCATAGTTACTTTGAATTTTGACTTTGTGTGTGTGTGTGTGTGTGTGTGTGTGTGTGGTGGCTGGATTTTACAGGGAAATTGAACTGCCACTCCATGACAATGGCATGGAGCCAGTGGAGTTCTTGAAAAGCATGGGCATTTCTCTCACCCCGCTCAACGAGGCCATGGCTGGAGAAACAGGAAGTCCGAAGGTAGGTACTCAGCACATGCCTTTCAACTTGAACCTCTGCTTACTTTTTGTATTTCTTTAATTTGTTTTGTATTTCTGCATCCTGAAACTGATCATCAACTTAAGGGTTTGCATCAGGTCATAAAACTGTCGTAATAACACCTTCAAACATAATCGGCACCTGTAAAATTGGGTAAGTGCAGCCAATAAGACCTCTTCAAAATCACTAAAAGCAATTGAATTCCTTATATCTTCAAACAATCAAATTTGTGTTGCACAGAGCACGTTGCCTGCCAAGTGACTGTTCACCTAAATAATTGCTGATATTAAAAGCAAAACAAAAAATCAATGCCATAGTCAAAGCGAACAATGTTTTGTGTGTAATTAGATTTAAGACAGAGAGACAAGTATCAACAAACAAATCAAACAGATTTGTTGTTGTTGTTGTTTAACACTACTTGTTCAAAAGCCTTTTCTTTCTAGCTAAACACTTGAGCTTTGCAGGTTTTAGGGATGGCAATATTGGATAAAACATTACATCATAGTATTTTCAGACATTTTCACAAGTCATGATAAGCAAAATAATATTTTCATTTGTGTTCTTGTGAGGCTAGGTTGCAAGTTATTTTAAGGTACAATCAACTTGTGACAGGACAGGGCTTTATTTGCAGCCTTTAAATGAAGTACAGGCCAATAATAAAAATCTTTCATAACATTTGACTTAATTAAACACGAGAAAAATGAAAAATAAAGAAATTGTACTATTATGTTAGCAACTGAAATGTTGTGAAGCAGCACAAACAAATTCCAATCAAATCAAATCACTCGACTGAAACTGTTGTATAAATAGATACAATTTAGCAAATTTTGACTTGGCAGGAAAACTATGTCAGTTAGTTTGCTTCTCTCAAAGTAAGCTCACAGATTCTCAGGAGAATCTATCCATTCACTTAGTGGTTTTAGACCTGTACTATAATGTGACAAAATAAGTCATTTCCTTTGCTATGTTAAATGTTACAGCACCAGCTACCTCTTGCTGATACCAGTTGGGACTCTTTAAAGGCTCATTATATGGGCTAAGATATCGTCCCAATAAAAAAGTGTAGGGCAGGTCTCCTTAAAAGAATATCCAAGGCACACTGTGAAATTCATACAAAATAAAAATGGCTTTATTTTACATGGCAATAATTTAAGATGATATCTTTACCTATGCAATGAGCCCTTTAAGAGATTGAACCAGCACCATGCACCTGAAGCATCCAAAGAGCACCTGCTTGTGACCACAACAAAGACCCGGCAGCACTTCTGTTTTATTGTCTTCTACCTCTTGCCAATATTTGCTTCTCATTTGGCATGGAGTGCGTCTCTGCAGCAACTTTGCTAGCAGTTTCCAAGTTGCTCTATTTGGCCAGTTGTTCTCAATGATGCACTCAGGCAACATGTTGAACCTTGCAATTTTAAGCTTTCAACACATTTCTTTTGAGCTGTCTAAACATGTTTGTTGTATTGCCCTCTGTTGAACCAATTATAGATTATACTGTAGTTCAAATAACAGGACCAGAGCAGGACCAGGTTTAGTAAATCAGAAACAGTTAGAAATAGTAAGTATATACTTTTGACATATTCCTCCTCATCTCATAAGCTACGCTCCACTCAGTTCTGCGTTTACAGAAGTGGTATGCCAAACTAATTGCATGGCCCCTCTGGTAGTAGCATGAGGTAGAAGTGAGGGAAAAGGGGAAGTGTCAATCATAGTAAATGGATTTCCATTCTGGTTTTGCTTTTTTAAGTGATTACTATGCTTGGTTGATTGCATTTGTGGTTATAGGGTTGGAGGAACATGTGGTTAATTGAAAGCAGTGAATGTATAGTTAAAAGGAAAGTTAGAAATATAAATAATGTGTGGATTATAGGTTACTATAATACACCACAATGTCCCCAATTTCCCATGATGACATTTTAACATTTGATTATGTATTGCCCAACTCTAGAAAACATAACAGAACATGACACTCGGCATCATGAGAACATGCTGAATCACTTGAACTCATTACTGTTTTCAGTCCAGTCTCCTTTATTCAATCCAATCTTCTTTTTTCTTCTTTCAGGAACATAAAGGAGTATACCGGGTAAAACTTGTGGCAGAAGTAAGCCAGACGCCAGAGGAGGAGGAGGTGGTGCCGCACATCGTTCAGCTCATATCTCCCCCATTTCTGGGTCGGACAGTCCTCACTGCTGGACCTGCCAAGTTTGGAATGGACCTTACCAAGCAGGAGCATGGGGTGAGCTCAATCAATCAGTCAATTAATCAATCTAATTTCATTTATACAGCATGAACCCAAATCAGATTTTTCATAAAATCATAACTTCTTGAGCAAATGGGTTTGAATAAAAGAGACCTTTTACAATTCTTGGCAGCTGATAGGCCTGTTTTTTGTCCTCAGGGTTAAATCTAAATATTTACTCTTGTTTTTAGTTTCTAGATTTGCTTGAATACTTAAGATGGTGCCTGTTCTTCAAACAGAGGATGTTTCTCTTTTGTAAATGATGCATTTCTCTTTGTCTCCACACACACACACACACACACACACACACACACACACTCACAACCTGTTGGGTCTCCAGGTGAAGGGCAGCATAGTGAAGGCATCTCCCTACACAGCATGCGGGCCCATTGATAATGCAGGGGAGATTGAAGGCCATATCGCCCTGGCCCTGCGTGGTGACTGTATGTTCGCTGGCAAGGCTCGAAGGCTGGAGGAAGCTGGAGCCATCGGAGTCATCTTCATAGGTGAGGGTTATCACGGGAACCGAAACCAGGTCTACAGTACACACAAAGCACAATCAAAATACTATCCCTTTAGTGTCATGCAGCCTTTAAACCAGGAAGAGACAACACGTGCGATATCACAACATTATATTCAAAATCCAAGACTTTATCTAGTCTCATATCACAATTTCAATATAACATTGATATATCACCCAGCACAGTTTAAAAGCATTGATGCTCAAACCTACTATGACTGCTTATTAGTCATTTTTATTAACTCAGTTTCTGATTACCCCAACTTCCCACTGTTCTGTGTCCCAGACCACCGTGAGGGGAGTAACAGTGAAGACACGCCGCTGTTCCAGATGGTTGGAGACGGTGACTCCACCACAGACATCAGCCTGCCTTTGGTTTTCCTTTTCAGCCGTGAGGGTGCCGTACTTACAGCTGCCCTGGAGGAACATCACAATGTGGATGTGCTGCTGCTGCCCAAGGAGAGGCAGCTGGGACACGGTGAGCAGATTAATGAGTGACAGCAGTGTGACAGCAGTGTGTGCGGTGGAATACATGTGTATGGGCAATATTTCAGTCTTTGCACAGCACATGTTAAAGCTGAAATTTGTTTATAATAAATATATATTGTTAGGATGTCCGTGTGCATGGTGGAGTACGCTAAAGCTCTAAAATTTGCTGTGGTTGAAGATCCTCTCTGTACTTTGCTATTGAGAAATGTCAAAAGCATCAGTTGGCTTTTCAAGTCACACCTGTCCTGGTTGACAATGCCTTTATATTCAAAATAGAGCCGTTGCACTATGAACCAGATTAGTCAACCACAAACGCTCCAGCTGCAGTCTCAGATGCACAGATAACCTGAGCTTTGCCAATATAGTGTTGTTGTACCACAGAAGAGCCTATATATAGGAAGCACCCGAGGGATGAGAAATAGACAGACATGAATTGACTGGCATTCCTGAGGCTGACATGTGACATTTGCTCTGTCTTTGACACAGTCCTTGTGATCTCTCACAATTAGTGTGTTTACATTCCAGTTACTGACCAGGGTATTAAAATATTCTGGTAGAGCTGTGACTTGTAAACATCTTACATTAACTGATTAAGTTTTGAGCCCAGTTATGAAGAACCCCAATAAGATAGCTGGGTTATGCCATTTATTAAGCAGAATACTTGGACATGTAAACACCTTATTCCGGTTACTGCTGGAGACTCGTTCTCAGCGGTGCACACAGGGTGAAGCTCCAAGTTTAAAACATTCCACTGTGTATTATGTGTAGTAGTGAAATTGTTTGCACATTTAGTGCTGTAAAGCATCAAACAGGAAAACACACACACAGGCCAAAATACGTTTCATCTTCAGCAGTAGCCGGATGTTTTGGATAAGCACAGGAAAGCACGCATGTATATTCAGCCCCAGATGGTGCTTTCGGAATACGCTTGTGTATACATGAATATAGTTGTCATATTGCTGGTCATTGCCATGTAAACAGTGTTTTCAGAATCTCAGTAACTGGAAACTCAGTAACCGGAAAACTGCACACATGTAGATAAACGTAGTCAGTGAAATTGGGGGAGGGACCGTGGATCAGCCTGAGTTCTGTCAGTCCCTCTGTCATACACACTGTCATAGATGCCACTAGTTGGATTTTGACAAAACTGGGTGATGATATGTCTCATTGCACAGTTCTGTCATTTTTAAAATTACACTGACTGGTCTGAAGGAGGCAGTCAAATCTTTGTTAAGTTGTTGGATTTGGACGAGACTAATGCATCTCACCATGGCATTCTCACATTTTCACAATTATACTGATGATTTGCTTGCTCATCCATGTGTCATGCTCAGTATCTCAGATGCCACTGATCAGACTTGAGAAATATGGCACCTCATGGGAGCATTTCAGCATTCAAAATTAGACTGATGGACCAACTGGGAATTACTGTTACAGCTCAAAACAACGTGACATGATTGTTACTGATTAGACCAGATGAGGACTGCATCACTTGTGGGGACAAAGTGTTTACTGTTGGCTTGTTATGAGCATTGTCATAAGCTTCGTACCTCTCTCACATGTAAATCTTCTGCCTAAGCTCATCGCAGTCTAACATTTGTTTGGGTCTCCTCTTCGCTGTCCAGATAAGCCGGAGAAACCTCTTGGGATGAATATCAAGTTTCGTTTGGCAGAGGAGGGGGAGCTGGAGGAGGGGGCAGCCCGAGGGCCCACCCTGGAGTTTGTCCTGGAGAAAGGAGAGGTGCTCCTTGAGGAAGAGGAGGAGGAAGAAGAGCTCAGAGGAGAGCAGCAGTACTGTAAAACAGCATCGGAGAACGACAGCAGTGAGCCGTGCTCAGCAGCCACGCTTTCCCCTGCAGATTCATCTAAAAGCCCGAACTCCGACAGTGGACCAGACACAAATCCTTGACCTTCGCTGATCCCAAAGCAGCCAGGTTCCTGTGATCCGCTCACACTGACAATAAGGCAGCAGCTTCCTAATACTGATCCTGTGTCAGTGTTGAAGCGGCATGTGCTTCAGAGCCCTGCCTGCATGTTAACAACAAATGAAGGAGAGCCGAGCAGTGTGGTAGATCCATCCAGTCCCCACTTTCAAACCTCAAGATGGCTCTGTAGTTAGCAGGCTGACAGTCATATTATCCTGTGTGGTGCAGGTCTCTCTTGAAATGAGGGTTTTTATTATCTCATGAGACTAAGCAGATTACTTAAAGGCTAAAAACACAAAAGGATAAAGTGTAGGTTAAGGTGGATGGGCTAGTGATGCCTAAACCTAGCTACTGTAGGCACTTACAGTTTTTGGTGGTGATAATGAAATAGATTACTAAATAGAATTTAAACATTGCCTCACCTTAGGGGAAAGCATTTTTAAAAAGCAACAGAAACCTACTCAGTTACTTTTTATTATGCAATGCAGTTTGTTTATAGTCTAGATTGCACCTTTCAACTGTTGGGGGTATAGAGAGAACTTGGTAGGAGATTGATAGGTGCCTAACATGGTGTTCTCTCAACTGTGCAATGTGGGTGGTAATTTGCTCCATTTCAACAGGTAATGTTTAATATCCAGTGGTGGTGAATGGAATCTTACCTGGCCAGTTGTTTGCGTTGGTTACCATAACCTCTCAGTAATATAATGCCAATAGATGAAGGGTATATAGGGGCCAATTTGGAAATCAAGTTTTGTTTATCTTGTAATGGTAGGCTACTTCAGGGAATTTCAACAGTGAACGCAATTTGACACAATTTGAACTTTGTGTTGAAGAGTGTGTGTGTGTGTGTGTGTTTTTGTGTCTGTGTGTGTGTGTGTGTGTGTGTGTGTGTGTGTGTGTGTGTGCACATGTGTTTGTACAAATTTGTGTTTTTGTTTTGTGGGTGGATGAATGTGTGTTTACTATGATACCCAAGACCTTGTCTGACCTAATACATCAAAACCCTCTGGCCAGCCCATGAACAACCACAGCAGTACTGTCATTCATCTTACAACATTTCATGAATTACCAAAGCTGGTTGTCTTGCACCTGCAGTAACATGTAAGGCTGCCTGTGTTTGCACCGATTGGCTCTGGAAGCAGCGTCACAGGTCCAAGTGTTTGTTTGGTACTCAGCTCAGTTGGTCTCCATTCGCAGAACACAATGCACTTTGGATACAGACATGTTCC
>OMKZ01030727.1:33349-59905 GCA_900302535.1 Neoniphon sammara
CTCTCTCTCTCTCTCTCTCTCTCTCTCTCTCTCTCTCTCTCTCTCTCTCTCTCTCTCTGTGGGTTTGTCCTAAGGGAGAGCATAATATTAGCTGCACAGACCTCCTGGAAATGAGAGGGACAGTATTGATCAACACACTTAGAGACATTTGACCAAACCAGAGCTGGCACAGTTTCAGCCATTCCCATCTGTAATAATGAATCCTGTCATCTTTCATTTAATAGCATTATTCTTCACCCATTTTTTTCCCCATTACTGCCTTTCACTACCAATGTTGCCGCAAACTAAGGCTGAAATTTTTAGGTGTTTTACCAACCCAAATATTGGAGGAAATAAAAATCTGCTTGCATGTGCGCTTTTGCAGGCACACGTTTGCATTTGTGGTCAGCTATAAGGAATGACAGTGTCTTCGTCACCACTGCTTACAATGCTAATTTTGCCAACTACTGAAGCAACCAGAGGCCAACAAACGGAAACATAGAGGGAAACGAACAGAAACAGAGATCAGAGTGGTTTTGTGAACCACCTACGTGATGTCATGACACAGATCTCTCAAACCTTTGCTCTGTTTGCTGCGAGGTGTCCTGCTCCGCACTAATGATAATGACACAGTGATTATCCCGTGTAATGGGTTACTAACGTCATTGTCAAACATGACAGAAATTATTGCAACAGATGCATGACAGACACAGGGAGAGATAAGGAGGAGAGACATGACTGCCACAGGAGAGTAGTTAAAGAGAGTGGAGTAGTTAAAGGGAGAGAGACTGGAGATTAATCTCTCTTTTCTAAGAATTTTCCCCCACACTGCGGAAGATGTACTTTTACGAATCACTTCCTTTTCACCTTTATCTCTCTCTGTAGTGTCATAACTTTCAGTCTATTTCCTGTCTCAGCAGTATGTATGAGCGTGCGTGTGCATAGAAACCAACAGGTGCTACTCGTGTCCTAGTTTCCGCCAAGTGTGTCAGAATTTTACATGGAGGGGTCATTCCACCAGTTTATCGTGAGAAGTTGTCAGACACCTACGCAACACAGTTGTACCAAGTCACAGTCTGATAAGGTGAAGAGTTTCCATTTATTTACTCCTCTAATGCAGAGTCAGAGTTTTCTGATTAGAATGGGAGCAGTGTGGGTTGATAATGGCGACTTTTTTCCGCTGTGTTGCTAAAGACTAAAGTCACTAAAGTCACGTGGCTGAGTGAGGACTGAAGGTGTGAACTGAAATTGAAACTCATGCCTCGTTTCCATTTGCCAGAAATACGGAGTCATGTCTTGTTTGGCTCAAAATTAGTGTTTTCCACTGATTTTCAAACCTGGCCCAATGAGCTAGCCAAAGCCAAGGAACCTGTAATATATATATGGTGCTTGTGAAATTAAAATCCCTGACTGGGGGTGTCCCTTTGGACAAAGCTTAGAAAAATACACCCCCACTTCCCACCTCCCTTTATTTTAGGTCAATTTCTGGATGTGTATGAAATCATTTAGCTGCTATTTTGTCCCAAAGACGTCCAACAAATGAGCAAAGATAGTCTAATATTGTTATTTAACATAGCTTCAAACAAATATGTAAAAAGGGCTGACTCTAAAGATAACTATTAGTCTGGCTCTGAAAAGGTATTTAAAAAACTGTTACTATCTCTGAACTCTCTCTTTAATCAAATGACTGAGATTTAGGCTATTCCACAGCACAGACTTTTTTGATAACAAATAAATAAAAATCACAAATAAGAAATCCTTTCACCCGAGCTATCTAAACATTCCACTTTAAAAACCTTACCTTAAAAACTCTAATATAATAATAACTGATATATTTTCCATGCAACCATTTCATTTCCAGCTTGTTTCTTTTCCTAACACCACTCTATCATATATGTTAATTTTAAAGTCACAGGTCTGTTTTCACATCTGCTGTCAGGGCTTTATTGCTGTGTCACTTGCACTCTTTTCTCCTGGCTGCTTTTTATGTCGGAGATCTGGGAATGCTCTTCTTCTTTTTCCTTTCATTATGCTCATTATGCTCATTATACGTACAATGAAATGTCCAAAAGGTAAATAGAAAATGTCAATACGGATGCAAACTAAACCATTTAATACCATAGCTGGTCCCAGCTGGGCTCAGTAAAGCTAATGGAGCGAGGCCTTAGAAATAGCCTCTATTCAATTGTTTGGTTTGGTTTGAGTGTTTGCACTTTGAGAGTGAGGCGAGGTGGATAAACAGGAGCACAGAGCATGTACACACAGAAACCCATACACAAATGCACACCCACACTCTCACACGCACGTATGCATGTACGCACACTTTATCCAGGTGTAAAGAGATGTTGTGGTCTCCTCTCCAGTAAAGTGTCCTGACTAGTCTTCACCAGTGTTTTCCACTTGCTCTGGAGTGTTTGGCTTACTTCCTGTATGCTATCAGAGCGTCAGGAAGCAAACACAATGAGAGGGCAGGACCCCTCTGGCCAGCCCGTTTCCTTCTCTCTCTCTCTCTCTCTCTCTCTCTCTCTCTCTCTCTCTCACACACACACACACATGCTCATTCGGCTACTCAAAGTTACTGTGTCCTACCTCTAATAAGTAAACGTGAAGTATTGTGCAGGTGTGTACCTGCTTGTGTGTGCATGCGTACTTGTGCATTTATGTGTGTGTGTGTTTGTGTGTGTGTTATTCTGGGCGTTTAGTCATGTTTCAGTCTGTGTCAGAATGCCACTGTTTGCTCCTCTGCTCCTTCCTGGCAGAGCTGCTGCTGAGCACACAGCCTGGCAACAGCAGCAGTAGATGTTAGGAAAGTCATTTTTCACTCGGCCCAAGGACTCAGCGAGTCCCTGAGTTACATAATATTTTTTTTCTACGCTGCCATTGTCTTTGGAAATATAAAACGACTTGGTGCACTGCAGGAAAGTCTGTCTTTTGCCTTTTCAATCCCTTTTCCCTCTCCTGTGTCACTTTCCCTCTCTCTCTCACTCTTGCTGATCATCACACTCCCTCTCCATCTTTCTGTTTCTGGGTCTGTCTTATTGTTCTCTCTCTCTCTCTCTCTCTCTCTCTCTGTTTGGGCTCTCTAATTAGCGACAGTGCCATGTGGGCGGCGTGTTGATGCAAGACTACCCCCTATGATGACTTGGCATTCACTTCTGCAGCACCTTTGTTATAGCGGTAAACAGATTTGAGTGTTGAGTGAGACGCTGCATTATTATGATGATGATCATGATGAGCATATTTTAATGGTTCAGCTGTACACAGAGAAAGTGTCTTTGTCGAAGCAAGCATGGGTTTAGTCAATTGGGTTACATATAACAACATGTAACAACAAGGTGCAGTCGCCTTTTTTATCTGGTGGAGCAAAAGCATATAATTACAACTTTATATAACAAAGTGTTTTCAAGATAAATGTTACTGCAGGGTATTTAATGTACTTTTCATGTAGGTCACAGCCCTTCTCTGCTTTCTCACCCACTTTTCTTTCCACACCCTCTTTTTCTCACCGTTCCCCTACTTCACACTTTCATAATGAAGTCCTTGCAGTTGTAGATGTGTGTGTGTCTGTGTGTGTGTGTGTGTGTGGGTGTGTGTGTGGTGTGTGTGTGAGAAGAATAATTATCTCTTTCCTGTGGCTGCAATAGGTTCCACCACATTAACTTTCCACATGATGAATAGCAGTGCTGCACTGACCAATGGTGTCGAGTTTCCACAGATAAATTGAATGGAGGCCAAAAATTGGCTGCTCTGCTTTTCCCACTTTCATTACAGGAATTAACCCCCCACCGCCCCACCCCCCACTGTTTCATTTATGTGGCAGGTATTGCAAATTTTAAATTAGCAGTGATGGCACTCTAGTTGGCCTTTTGGCATAACTGACAAATTTATTCTTAATTGATTTGGGTGAATCACTGGCCTTACAATAAGTCAAGGTTGAGAAAAGAGTGAGCTGTTTGATCTGTGACACAATCACGTCACAGATCTGCACCTGATTTCACCCTGCTGCCCTTAATCTGCCCGATCAAAGGGTCCTAAAAATGAGCCGTGGAATAATTTGATGAAAGGAGCGATGGCTGAAGTGAGCAGAATGAAAGCATCCAGGCAGGGAGAAGGAGCTGATGAAAGAAATGAACATGTTTAGAGGTCTTGATGATACCTTGGCAGTGTGTTGTGGAAGATAAAATTGTCAGAAATTCAGCTCTTCATACGGTAGAGCAATTTGATTAGGCTGTGTGAGAGGGATATTGCAGGTAGCGTAGATTTGTTTTTCTATTTTTTCCAGTGATTTAGGGTCAATCAACACGGCTTTGGTTTTGTTTAGTAACCCTGGGTGATAAGGCGTTGGTTCTCCGGCATAACAGTATTTTTCTCAAGGATTCAGGTTTGTTATATTAATGAAAATCCAATGCACTGATTTTTGAAAGTAACTGGAAATTAGCATCCTTTCTGAAACAGTGTTTTTATCTAACCCACATGAGTTACATGATAAAATTAAATCAGTTTGGGTGTTTCTCTGGTTTTTGGCATCATTTAGAATATCAAGAGTTCCAATCATTTAAGATAGAGTGTACAATAAAAAAGCAAAAATATATTTGGATGAGTAATTAAGTGGTACGACCACAGGAGGAGGAAGGCAGGACTGCTGCCAAGTCCGAGGCAGCAGGGAAGCCCAGCTCACCGGTGCTCACTGAGGAAGACGGAGAGGAGGATAGCTAGATAGACTTGGTAGATATTGCTTATCACCCTTATTGTATGAACACCAAGGCTGAACAATAAATTGAAATAAAACCGAAAATGCAGCACAGCCAAGTGCAATATCCATATTGCTGCGATTTTTTGATAAAAGTAAAATGTGCGACAAACCTTTATAAATCAGAGTATTCAGTGTGAGTGTTCCCCTGTTCACCTTGCCAAAGACAAATTTCTGTTATTGCTTCCATTAATGGATAATAAAGTTTTTGAATTTTAATTTAAATGAAGTATTGTGCTGCTATAAAGATGTCCCACAAATCGTATTCTCTAGACACAAGAAGACATGTTTGTTGGGAACAGACCGCAGAAAAATCACATCATCATGTTAATTTTTTCAATGAACATGGATATTATGATGCAAAAATGACAATTCTCACTAAAATTGTGAATTATATTGCAATCACAATATCTGTCAAAAAATGGCAATAATTTTGATTTTTATATATGCATTTTTGCAGTGCATTAATTGATTTTTTTTTTTTCACCACTGTGGAGCCCTCAGTCCTTCCACAGTCATGCGGCCATGGGGTTTAGATAAAGTGAGGATCAATATGAACACAAGAACAGATCAGGTGAAGGTCTGAGATCCCATGGTGAATCAAAGACAGAAAGAAAGGCACATGGCAGGTAAAAATAGAAGGCACAACAGTTGAGAGAGGAAAAAGGAGCGAGTGATGGAGAGAGGGAGAATTGCTCAGGAGTAAGGGGGCTTGGCACACATCACACTCACTGTGACGTGGGATAATTTGGCAAGGAGGCTAAATTACTTTTCTACGGCTATTCCCTGTGGCCTCAAAAATTTCACACAAATTAAAAATGAACATGCTTTCACATACCTCACCTCTCTCTCTGCCTCTTCTCTCTCTCTTGCCTGTTTGTCTCTCTGTATCTCTCTCTCTCTTTATATTCCCTCTCTCTGTATCTCAGACACACACAGAGAGAAAAAACAAACCATCTCAGATTACACATGCGTCACTCCTCTGCTCATTCCCCGAGGCATCCGTCCAATCAATGGTATAAAAAGATGTGGACGTGTCTGTGTCCCTGCGGTGTATTTGAGGGTGATGTGTGGGTGTCTGTACATTTGCTCATGTGTGTGTCCGCGTGTCTGTGTGTGTGTGTGTGTGTGTGAGTACAGTGTGTTTGTTGTGCTGTCTACATGCACGTGCTTGCCGGAGTTTGGGATCTATCTATCTATCTATCTATCTATCTATCTATCTATCTATCTATCTATCTATCTATCTATCTATCTGTCTGTCTGCCTGTCTGTGGTGTGATGGTACTTTTTTAAAGATAGAATGACAGAGGTTCAGAACACATATTTGTTTGTTATGAAACAAACAAGAAGTCATACATTTTTTAGTATGTCCTCAACTGACTTTAGAACATTTACCTCAAATACTTGAATAAATTAATCAAAAACAGGGGCGAATAGCAATCCATTTTAATAAAATTTTTTAATTTTATGTTTTTTAGTTTCTGCTCTCCCTATAACTCCAAATGATCTTGACTTTTTGAAGATATGATCCGGATGACAGCATCCCTCCTCCATCTCTTCTTCCTCCCTCCAGCTCTCTGTTTCTGCACATCTGCCCCTGCTGTAACTCACGCCCTCCTGTTGCTACAGGCCTGGTTGCCATGGAGGTTGTTATGATTTCTCCCACAGCAATATCCTGTTGTGTCTAGAACTGTCTTCTATCTTACTTAATAGAACGAAAAAACATAAGGAACGACTGAGGACTGCCCTCTGCTACATGAAACAAAGAACAAAAACACACAAAAATGAAACAGGATTTTGTACAAAGGTCTGGTTTTGGTTTGGCTTTTGAAAAATCTGTGTTGTAACTCCCAGTTCAGCATTCATTGATTGAGGTGCCCTAATTTAACGAGGGTCATTGTTGGAAAACTAAGGGCTGTTTTCTTTTGACTTTGCTTCAGTTATGGGGTTTGCATATCAGAATTATTCCTACCCAGTTTAGCCTGACTTTCAGAGGGTTCAGTTTGGCACTTTTGTGGGTTTCTCTGTGGGAAACTGGAAGACTGAAATCCACCCGAGCACAACACAAAGACAAAACAAGACTTGGAGAGTTATATTTACAGTCTTCCACTGTGAAAATTTGTCCTCAAGGTTTTCTTTAGCTGATCAGAAAAACAAACATTGACTACCTACTTTAGACTGACCAACAGGAAGTTCGATGCTGGAATGAGGTATCTGTTCTCTGTATGGACGCACCTTCAGCATGCCAGTAATGAAAACAAGTCAGATTTGAAGAAAGGTTAAACCATGCAATAGACCTTTTTCACAGCAGCCATTTTTACATGAAATAGTAGGTAAACACAGGTGTTAATAGTCACGTTAATTGAGGTTCTTTACCTAAATAGAACAGAACCCTAATTAATGTGATTAGCACCACCTGTGTTTACCTACTGTTTCATGTCAATACGGCTGCTGTGAAAAAGGTCTGCAAGGTGGATCTGTTTGATTAGTTCTGCAGAGCATTTAAAAGATTACAAGATAGCTTTTATGAAACTCTGCTGTCTCACAGGGGCGTTCTAGCCTGTTTGCCCACTGGCTACGGAAAAACATTGATATTCCAAACATGGCTCACCGCCTGCAGGGAGCTCAAATTGTGTTTACTGCGTTTATCCTTTAACCATAGATGCTACACATCTGTAACTTACTGACGTGGAGTTTTGTTGGCAGTGATTCTTCCATTTTTACAGCACTTGCCTCTCATATACATGTGCCCCCCAAACTGTAGCAGGACCATTGCCAAAGCACTGTCCCCCAGTGATTGTGATTTGTTTAAGAGATCCACAATATTTTCCCCATTATGCCACAATAATGCTGGTTTCTGCCAGGCTTTTTCCTGCGCTGGTACAGCATTTGAGTGAAAGATCAAGCTAAACAAGACTACCTACTAATTCTAAGGAACTTATGAAGAAGGAAGGGACAATATGTCACTGAGTTTGAAATTGTTGCAAAGTGTTTGAAAATTCGGTGTGGTTGTCATTGTTTTGAATGGGTTCGCCACCTCTTCGTTTATGCCTTATTTAACAGGTTAGAGCCTCAGCCAAGTGTCAGAATTCTGGCTAATTTTTTCTGTTGCTAACTAGCTCATATTAAATATATCAGATTTTACATTTTAAACATGCATGTGGCAACATTAGCTTTGTTTTGTTATTGCTAGCTAACGACAGCTCAGGCTCTATGCAACTGCTGGACAAACAACTCCTGATGTTTTTAGGCCAGTCAGAGGGACAATAAATATGCACATTGGACAAAAACCACCAATCCGCATTATGTAAAGTGTGTTTTGTTAAATGGTTGAATTTTGGTCCGGAAAAAGTTCAAACGGCAGAGTTAGTGGGATTTTCCCATGCTCATCCCATTGAGGTCAATGTTAACCGCACCAGTGGATGTCGCTGTGACGTAATGTCCCTTCGTTCTTTATAAGTTTCTTGACTTGTTCCAGAAAGTACCTACCATCTTCTCACCTCATATTTCCATCTGTCTCTTGTGCTACTTTCCCTGCCCACTGTGCGGTTCACCTTTAGCTCGCCCCCCTGCGCTGCACCGCCAGCTTCATTATCCCCTCTGATTGTGGCTCAGCGCTTTACCTGACCTCTGCTACCACACACACCTGCTGCGCTATTGTAACCCACTTTTTCTTGTGGGTGTATGTCTCGATATGTGTGTGTGTGTGTGTGTGTGTGTGTGTCTCTGTTGGTTCAAGCAAGGGCAGAGTAATTTCTGGATGACAGAGACAGAATAAACAAATAGTGTTTCAGGTGTGTTTGTGCCAAATCTGCAGCAGATAGGTTAAATCGTTATCTGACCCGATTGGGATTGCAAATAGCTCTTCACTGTGTGGTTTAACCTACTTGTAGCACCGCACAGGTGGAGCTTACTACACTAAGACAATTCAAATAGTGTCAGATAAGTTATCAAAAAAGTATTTAAATTTACTTTCAACGGACTGAACTCTCTTGTCCTATCAGGCAAGCCTCACCCATCTGGTTCTCTAAGTAGCTCCGATGTTATGTCTTGTTATAGATGTTACAGAGGAAGTATGTTTTATTTTTTTATTTCTTTTCTAAATTAAGCTCAATAGCTGACAGTTTGCTGTTCAGAGTGTTGGTTATGTTAGGAGTGCTGGTTATGAAGCTGAAGCACGGTGAAGGGACTAGGAACATAATTTTGTGACAGTCACTTTTTTGTGACAGAAAAGTGAACAGGAATGCATGTTTGTAATAGAAGTAACAAGCCGAAATAAGATATTCAAACTGCTATTGAACACTAAGGCTGAACAGTTAATTGAAATAATGTAAAAAATTAAGTATAGCTAAGTGCGAGATACAAATTTCACGAGCTGCAATTTTTTGATCAAGGTAAAATGTGAGACAAAACGGGCTACCCTTAGAAATGAAGTATAGAGATGCCCAGACCTACTAATTCCATTCTCCAGATGTAAGAAAACATGTTTGTTGGGTACAGATCTATTAGATCCAGATCTAATAGTTTTCTGGCTAAAATGGAAATTCTGCAAAAATTAGCATTCCCACTAAAATCGTAAATCATGTCGCCATATCTGTCAAGATTTTTTTTTTCTCAGTTCAGACCTAATGTAAACCCTTTTACTGTAATAATTTGGCAATAATGATGAACTTGACTCCGTGTTTTGATGATTTGTTTTACAGTACTTCTTTTTGCACAGCCATAGTCGTGTCATTCTGTTGTCTAATTTACACTGTCCTTTTTGTGGATCAAATGCAGTGATCCTCAGTCTGGTTCACGATGGTATGAACCCGGGCACTAATGAAACTCTACATCTCTCTCTCTCACCCAGCGGGCAGTAAGTGCCCTCACATAGACTGTGCCCGTGAGAAACGCCAGCTCTGCAAACCCGGCCACTCCAACTGCGGCCCCTGCCTTCCCCAATTCGAAGAAAACGAGGAAAGACGCTGTGTGGATCGGAAGAAGCACCATGCTCATGGTATGAAGGAAAAGATAACACACTCACACACACAAACACACACAGACACGTGCACACATACACACATTATGGATGCAAAGCGCAAATAATTTAGTAATAATGTGCTACTTGTCTGTAGCCGAATATCATCCAGTTACTCTTTTTTCCAGAATTTTTTTTAACTTAGTTTTGTTTTTTGGCATTTAAGTGTTAACTGAGTAAAACAGTTCTGACATTGACTGCACCGGTTTCTATGCATCAAGCACATGTCTAGTTGATGAACTTGCAGCCACACTGAGCTGTCACAAAATGGACAGAATTACTGACTGATAGATTTCTGTACTTTGGTTTTGTTTTGAAATGTGAGGGTGGTGAAACAGAAACACAGTAAGGAGGAAACCTACCAGGAAGACCGTGCTCATAACACGGCTACATCATAGACAAAAAAGAAGAAACAGATTTCTGTTACTAGATAATCCTACATGAGTTGTGTGTTAAAGGGTGTTAATGCATGACGTGGAGGTAAAGAACCGCCCGACATGATGCCTTCACAGATTACATCAAAAACTCTTTAATGTTGAACTATAATAATCCGATATATACCATGGTCACTTGCCAAAAATTTTGAATAACAGCATCCCGCTTACTTTTGCTGAATGTCTTGGCTACAAAATTAATAACCTAATTGATGTAGACGCAGAGCTTTTAATGTTTACTGCGCGTGCTGCTGTTTCAGGTTGTTGCTATGGTTACATAGATGGGTTGAGAACTTTATGGGCAGTGTTTGAATTTAGCACAGTGATCAGACTTTTTAACGCACACGCCCTCCAGCCGATCAGAAACGAGAACTCACCCAGACCGTGGTATAACTGAGTTTTAAACTTCAAACAGTTACCTGTGTAGTTGTTCACGTCCCGAGTCCAGATACACATGACCATCAACTCCTACTGCTTCATGTGAGCAGTGCAAAAGCTGCAACTGTAACCGGAGTGGCAATTTCAGACAGTTTCAGGATTTCAGTTGGTCGATTGTGGTTCAGTCAGGCGAAATGGGAACTGAAGTGATGCAGGGGGACAGGGAGAGGGACAAAGATACGTTTACATTCACTTCCATTGTTTCTTGGTTTCCTTCCCTGTGTTCTCCACATTCTTTCTACCTCCTTTCTTTGCGATTGATCTCTCTCTCCCTTCGCCCTCCTCTCTCTTTATTTCAATTGCCTATCGATCCCCCGCTCCGCCTCTCCTTCCCTGTCAGCGTTTGCCCTTTCCCTCCTCTTTTGTGTTCCACTTGATCTCTTTATTCCTCGCTCACCTTCAAGTCTCTCATCAGTCTCATTTCATTCTTTCTCGTCTCTCTTTTTTTTTCTCTCTGCCTTCAAGTTGTGGTCACTCCCTTCTCTTGTTCTCCTTTTCCCTCGTTCTCTCCAGCCCTATCTCTCTGTCTCTCTGTGACAGCTATGGCGTGGTGCAGTCTGATCCGCTGTTTCTCTAATCCGCCCCTGCCCCTGCTGTCTCTGCAACACAAACACACATGCACACACACATACACACACACACATGCATACACACACACACACACACACACACACATGCACACACACACCGCCCCCGCACATGGACGACTTTAATCACTCAGATGACATGCATCTCTCTCGCCCTCCCTCCCTCTCTCTCTCTATCTTGCCTTGTATCTCCATCACTCCAGATCCCTCACTTAATCTAATTTCATTCAGCGAAAGAGCCAAGCTGCAAAAATGAATCTTGTTTATTTATTTATTTTTTGTTTAGATTTGCATGGCGTGGTATCACGAGGCACGCATGGCATATTCAGAGATAGAGCCACGGAAATAAGAGAGAGAGAGAAAAATAGAGATGCCCTGTGCAAATGTGAGCGCCCTGTCTTGCCTCTGTACATGTGCGGCAATGTATGTGTGTATGTGTGTGCATGTTCCTGTATGTGCGCGCGTGTGTGTGTGTGAGTGTATGTGCTCTCTGCAAGATTAATAATTTAGTTGGGTCTGCAGCACAGGATACAGACTTGGATTAAATTAGCGGTGGCACCACAAGAAAGGGAGAGAAATAAATGCGAGAAGGAAGGGAGGAGAGGAGGAGGGTCGATGCAGAGGAGAGAAAGATCAATATCACCGCGTTATAAAGGAGAGGGATTTCTATTGCAATGGTTTTGTAGGATGATAAACTATTAGGATTAGGTTTTCTGATATTCTTTTTGTGTTTGCATGCAAAGACTTGTGCATTATGTTATTTTATGCTGTTGTTGTTGTGTGTGTGTGTGTGTGTGTGTGTGCGTGCAATGTTGTGAATGCAGTAGACTGTTGGTTAAGCCCCCTAAAGTGGTTACATAAAGCTCTGAGAGATCACCAGAATACACTGATCCACAAGGGAGACTAACTCTGTCTCTCTTTCACACTGACATGCACACACACAAACACACACACACACACAAATAGAAGAGAGACTTGACTCATGCACACAAACAGATTCAAGAAGACTCACTCTCACACGCTTATTCAAACACATGCACACATACTCACACACACGCTGGTAAAATGACCCAGATTATGATAATTCCTTTCACTTACACACTGTATATTTTATCGGGAACATTGCACATCATGGTCTTTCAGCGAAGTGCACCAGGAGAACACAAAGAGCTGCAGTCCAGTTGCTGCTGCTGTTTGGGAACATCGCTGATACCAAACTACACCACTGAAGTCGGGTCTGTTTTCAGTTCAGAGGAAATACGATGGCTCTGTGGTTAACGTTTTAAGACCCGATGATATATATTTTTAGTGGTGTTGCAGAAGTACACTGTTACCATCGCTCATACTTTCGGTGTGCTTGCTGAAGATGAGCACAGTATTATTGTCTCTCATATTTATTATTGCCGTCATTAAGACCATACCAAATCAAACTATTTGTAAAGCACATGTCATATAATCGAATGCAATGCTTTACACCCAAACAAAACAGATTATTAAAGAGAAGAAGAAAAAAAAGACAATACCACACAACATCAACTTCTACAACATCTATATTAAGGGTTACAATCACCCGAGATTTCACAGTTCAATTTAATCATGATTCTTAAGTCACGATTCGATTTAATCACAATTTCTCAATTAATCGTGATTCAGTTATTAACTGCAATTTGTGACACTGGTATCATAAAGCTCAAAAATCTCAAATCTCAAAGCTCAAAAAAAAAAAAAATAATTTAAAAAATACTTAAATCAGTGAAATCAATTCCACTTCATTATACTTGTAAAGATCAACAGAACAAGCATCATACTGAAAAACTTGTAAATGTAAAAAAATGTAAATAAATAGATCAATTTTTGGCATCAGGGATTTGATAATCGTCACGAGAAAAAGAATCGTGATCTTATGCCGAATAGATTCTTCCCCCATCCCTGTCCATTAAGTTGGTTGTATTTCAGCTTCTACACCTATACATACTATAATGCAGTATAGAACAATCCTCTATACTTTATTATTAATCCATGCCTCCTTCTACATTTTTGATCCTCTATAGGTGCACAGAACAAAAAATAGATTGGATTGTGCATCACGTGTATGTCCTTTCCAAATGGTGCGATGCCATGCAGAGAGTCATCATCTTCCCGCTGCTCGTTCTGGATCTGTTTGTTATTTCTTTCTGCCATGACGTTGAGTCTTATAGTCTAACTTTAGACTTCACCTGAGATGAGCATTTGAGCTTTACTTAGTTACAACACCCACATATATTCATCCCATCTTCTACAAGTTATTTCTCTACAGACATTTTCTTGGTCAGATGTGTGGAAAAAGTGGAGCTTGATGGGACTTATTTAATCCATGAAAACACAATAAGGTGTGTCAGGGGGTTAAAATGTGGGTATTTGGGGTAGAAAATTGTAAAACTTAAATTATAAAGGCCTAGCAGCTGCCACCAAGCAGATGGGCCAAGCAGATAGGAGACTACTTTGTCTCTCCATGCTTCATATGACTCGTTCCCCTCCCAACTCAGTTGTTTATGGTGTGTTCATATGATGTAAGAACAGTTAATGGAGCAACATTATAGCTCAAAGTAAGAGCTTGGAAGTTTTTTATCCCATCCTCTACCCGCTCCTGTTGATTTTTTCACTCTTCCTTGTTTGAATGCACGTTACTTTTAAAACAATTCTGTCGTGACGTTAACTTGATCTCATAAGTTTTCAATATTTTCCCTCCAGGCGAGCAGGCTCCCCACGCTGTAATGCAACCATGCATTTTTGACTCCTGACGTGTTTGCATTCAGGATATTTGCTCTGTCAACAAGCATACCCACATTTTCCTCAGGAAATGCACCTAATTTAGTTTTTCTTAAAATTCGACCTCAAATTTTGTCTTATCTTCAGTCTTTTGAAGCCACATCCCTCGTCTGAAAACTGCATTACTGGTTTCACAGCACAGTTGAATACTCATCTGTATGCTGTTCTATATAATAACAACAAAAGAAATAAGATAAAGCAGTTTTTCAAAGATTTAGAAACCTTCTAACAGAAAAAAAATTAAAAGAGCTGGGTCAGAAAACAGCGTTTTATGTGTAAGGGAATTGTGTCAGAGAAAAGATTCATAATTCAGTCTAGCAGCTCAGATGTTGTAGACTATGCATGAGAGAGAGAGGGAACTGCAAGATGAAAATAAGTCTTAAAACAAGAGAGAAAAGCAGTCGATTGTCAAGGTTCAAGACACATGACTTGATACAGTGCAAACACACACACACACACACACGCACACACGCACAAACGTGTATATGCACTATCTCTCATGCATTCAAGCATTTAGAATATATTTATGTATAAAAAAACTTGAAATGCACATGATGTCAAAGAAAAAGCAGCACTCTCCTTGTACTTGACATAGATATCAGTTTGGATATCTCACAACTGAAGTTCTCATTAGCCCCTAAAACTTGACCCAGGATGCCGCAGCCCTTCTTATCTTCAGCCAACTCAAATTATCCTTTGTCACTGCCCCTTTACATTTCCTCCATTGGCTGCTTGTCTCATATTCAAAACTCTGCCATTGGTGTACAAGGCCACTACAGGATCTTTATCATCACCCTACTGAGCAGTTTTATGTTCATTACCCATTCAAAAGCTGTCTAAATTATAGATATCTAGGCTAAGGTTTGGCTATATTCAGGTTTAAAAGTGAAAGTTTAGTTGATGTTCGTATGTTAGACTACATCCTCTGGGATACATGATAAAAAATGAAGTATTACTCTTTCTTCTTTTCCCCGGTTAAAATTTTTGATATTTACAGCAGTGTCTGCATTATTTAAATATGTAACTATATGGGCGTTTGCTCTAAGGTGACCTATATATAGCCAAAAAGATCTTGGGCTATATAAAACCCGAAGCATACATGGCACTTGAATCACGTCTACTGCTCAGTGGGCCATATCTTCCTACCACGCCTCATCCTCACGCTGCACACTGCCTCTGCTGAATAGTTAGCCCTCTCTTCCCAGCAGTGGCACAGATCTTCTCCTCCCCATGAGTGGGATTATCTTACCAGTCCACTCAGGACGGCACAGTCACCTCCAGTCTAAAACTGTGGTGTCAGCTGATGCTCCCCTGCCACTCCCCTGAAACACACAACCTGCTCTGTCATACCTTCTTTCTATCATATGTGATCATTGTGGGGGGGTAGAAAAAGCTGTGATGTCATGTATGCTGCGACCTTGAACTCCTTTCTGTTGGTTACTCGCAGTGTTGATGATGTAGGAATTAATGCATTGCTCAGGATGGAGTTAGGTAAACCCAAGGTGAACCAGAAAGGCAGTGAATACTTCTCACTGTGTGTAAAGGGCCCGCTTGTATTTGACATGTAGGCGTGCACTCCCATTGGTAAACACACTATACCTAGGAGCCGTGTCCTTTGTTCATTAGAAGGACAAACAGAGTAGAAGGTAGTTAGTCTTTATATGCAGTTAAATAGCTACTGCATGTACTAAAGGCAGAGCTCTTTCTAGGTCTCTGTATTTCACAGCCTGTTTCTGTCTTCCTGTCTCTATTTTATGTATTTCTGTTTTTCTGTTTCTCTTCCTTAGTCTATCTGTGTCTGCACAGTTTCAGTGCTGCACACAGTGATATAATCTGATTGATATGGATAGAAAAAGGTCTACTGGAACACTGCCACAGTGCTTTAAATGTGTATTTAGCACACATACCAGTTATTGAGGATGGTGTTGGGAACAGCCAACCAGTATCACAACACATTTTAAAAGCAAATGACAAAGTAGGGAAAGCACGAATAATGCAATAGAAACAGACATTTCTTTTACCCGAAATTGAAAAAAAAAAATCAGCTCCATAGTTCTCATAGCCTCTATCTAACATTACACGGGCAGAGAGAGAGAGCAAGAAAGAGAAGGAGAGAAACCTTTTTTTCTGTTTCTAATTGTTCAATGTCTCCCAGTTAAAGGGGAGTGGTGGGGTGGTTCAGATAGTTCATAAAACTTAGTTTAGTTAAAAATTAAAAAAAGAGGGAAAGAGAGAGAGGTGAAAAGTACAGTATAAGGATGTGGAAATATATCTCACAATTAGTCATATGCCAATATTAATACAATTTGATGCTTTGAAGACATCACAATTGCACTGCCAATGAATATTATCTTAGAAAATACAACATTTGCCGGATTTAACATGACTTCCGGTATATACCATACCCAGTTCTGGTCTTCTATCCGAATACAGATACAGAGACAGAGACAAATAATTTTGTTGGTTGAACAGTTACAGATACAGATAATGATGTGTCTGCACACCCCTATGACAAAGAACCATTATTTTGCATTGTAATACCTCAACTCCTCACAAGACAGTTCTGTTATATCTCTGCTTCAATTAGCAAGCACATTTTTCTTTTGAGAAAATGTAATTTTTCCACATTTTATGTCCATTACAGGCTACCATAAGCTGTGCCAGACAGTTGTCAATGTTGTTGCAATTCCTTGGCCACCAACAGAGGTCGACAAAATGCCACTAGTGGTCCCAAACTCCTAAGAAAAGCTTTAGGAAAACTGAGCATGTGAAAAGAGGAGGTGTGGGTGGTCTGTAATTACTGGAAGAGGCTTCTCCAAAAGTCTTTGTCTAGAACAGAGGGACTACACAGAGATTACTGCTGAAAGATCTGAGGGCTCTGCAGGGAGCATTTCTTTAAATCAGATATTAGGGCTGTGTTAGCGTGGAAGACCACACACTGATTTTAAAATGACTGAATGAAAGTTAACAGGTGATAAATGAAGAGACTGTAGAATAGGTGTTATGTGAAGTGGCTTTCTGGTCTTTACCACCACCCTGTTGGACCAGTCAACCTGAAGTTCACATGTAAGCTAGTTTGAACATAAACTCTCCCTACATCCATGTTTGTGCATTGCTAAAACTTGAATTGTTGCAAGTCAAATATGTCCAGTGTAGGTCACAACTTAAAACACCTACCCACTACTAGCTGTAAAGTCTTCTGTAAAATAGCCACTAGGATGACACATCAATGTGATAGATGGGAAAACTGGCAGAAGGACTTATGGAATAAATGCAGCATAGTTTACTTCAGCAACATGAAATTATATCACTGAACTGATGAAGACCCAAACTACAGTTTTAACTAGCTAAAAATGAAATAATGTTTTAACTCCTCCTTAGTGATGTCCTGCTGTTTTCTATAATAGTTACATCTAGTTGTGTACATAGATTTATCTGGATGTAATGGGTATCGGAGAGGGTCTCTAAGGTGCAGCTAAACAGTGACACACCTTTAGAGTCATTTAGTGTCGACTTTACAACCTAACTTATATTTGAATGGTCATTCAGCTCGAACAACAAGAAGCAGGGCTCAAGCTGTATTTTTTCTTTATATAAATGTCTCTAATTAGTTTGTATTTTCAATAGACTGGAATAGAGAAACACATCAATCAGTTTGCTCTGTTTAGTTGTTCAGCATTAGTCTGTCAAAAGGACTGACAATATTGATTAGTGCAAATATGAATAAAAGTAGATTTTGTGACATTTTTAGACTATGTTAGGCTTGTTGTGTAACCAGGTGCATGTGGGAAGAATTGTGACTAGATATCTATTGAAAATCCAGTTGTGCAATGGTCTTTGTAGGTCTTTTGTATTCTAAGTGCTAAAAATGAACCTGGGCCACCTCTTTTGAAAAGTAGAGTAAAAGAGGCCAGTGCAGTAGACACATGGTGTTATTGGTGCATCAGAACTGAGATCAGTCAGTGATCATGCCTGTAGTTTTTTGGTGTCCTGTTTGGTGTCCTGAATCATGAGCCCATTTTTCTCTTTGGGCTTCAGCACCAGTAATCAGGCTTTGTAAGAATATGATTTAATGGTTCAGTGTTAGAGCCATTCAAGCTTGTGTGTTTACCTGGATCCCTGAAGGGCTGACAGACCAGTCCATTACATGATTAGAACAACGTCAACAACAAAGAGAAAATATGGATGAAAGAGAGAGACAGCGAGTGAAGCAGACATGGAGCAAGAGAAAGACCCAAAAACCCAGACAAAGGCAGAAAGGGCTTTCTGTGACACTGACTGCCCAACTGCCGTCAGCTCCTGACTAGACTTAATGAAACCTGCTGCTGCTTACATCACCAACCTGACCTTTGAGTTGAGACACTATAATGTATTAACACCAGATTTCTCAGAATGTGGTCTTTGTACTTTTAAGTAGTATTGAAGTAGCTCTCTACGTCAGCTTATTTTTTTTTCTATTTAAAAACCTTTTCTACTAGGCAGTCAATGGGCTATGATCCAGGGTGTTTGGACTATAGATCGGCTGGCTCAGAGGTTTATTATGAACTATAAATGTACCATAGAAAGGTGTTTTCTATTTAAAATGCTGAATGGGAGACAGATGGGACTTTATGCATGCAGACCGTATGTAAGGCATGCCTGGCTAAAAGGGAGTTATTGTTTGCCAGAGCAATTAAACATTTCCTTTATTGACTCAAGGCATTACAGTCAGAGGTGCCTGACTGTTTGTAAGGCAGGAGGATAACTCAATGCCAAAATTATGAGGTACATCACCTTTGTTAACTTTAGATATCAGGGGAAAAATTGAAGGAAAATTGCATTTTAACTGTCTGCCACTCCCTTATTAAATCTGAGTACACTATCTAATAAACTAGATATGAGTCTCTGTGTACACTGTGACCTTTTTTTCCCCTTTTCCTTTTAACTTTATCGTCTTGTAGACCTTTCCCCAAGAGGCTCTGCAAAGTGTACATGGAATGGAAAAATGTTTGACTACCACAGATTTTTATCTTCTGAAGATCTCAGGCTTTTAACACCACATTGCTACTTTTGCTCTGTGTGGGCTGACTAGAAGTACGCCACAAATTTTGTCTCCTAACTTAAAACATAAGCGACCTCGTTGTAGAGAATTTGAATTTGGGATGTCTCATTCTGACCCAAGGAAAAGTCATATTGCTCCTTCTAGCAAGTTCTTCAAAGCCTCTTTGAAAGTCTCTCTTTCTCCATTCCTTGTTTCTCTTCTGTTTTTTCTTGTTTTGTTCCTGTTTCCTCCACAAGAGGGCAGCAGGAGGTCCTGAGTACAGATTAACAGCTGTGTAGTCTGTTGGTAGAATATCTGAGGACTTACACAGTGTGAAAGTTGTCTCTGTATTACTAAAAACATGTTTGATATGAGTCATATCAGTTTATATGACTAATATATATCTGTTGGGAATATGTTCATTACCAGAAATCTAGCTGTCTTTCCCCCGTAGTGAAAAGAGAGCTGGAATCAATTGTTCAATTAAAATAAATGATGCACTCAAATAAAACAAATAAGCAGATATTGGATGTAATAGAATAAACTTTTGTCAGGGGAGATGGGATATCAATCACCTTCAGGCATTAACAGAGACCTTCTCGCAAAAAAAAGGGGGGAGGTTAATTGTTTGGTCATGTAATGTCTGTGTGGATCCACACCAGCCTGCTGAACACTGACAGATGTGACTGATGAGCTGGCCTTCTGCTTTACCTTGCTAATGCAGCCATTATTGCCTGGTTGATTTGTGAACACGACAAGTGTCATGTCAAGCAATGCAAGAGGCCTTAAAGCAATATAACAAACATGAACACACAAACTGTTTATCTGAGTTCACTGAAAGCATTTTGATTTTCCAAAGATGAGTGACTCTGCTTTTAGTATGGTAGTGTTGTCATGCATAATCACATGAAAGTATGAATATACAGCATATTTAAAATGAGTAATTCAGAGGGGGAAAAAAACATAAACCTCCGTGATCTTGGAAGGTTAATTGAGGTTGTGAATGTTCAGGAGAACTTCAAATAATTACAAGGCTAAAACCTTTGGATCTTGTAGCCATTAGTCCTGAAAGTTGCCCAGGGTTTGTCACAGCTGCTACAAACTTTGTGATTTGTCAAAGGGAAGGTCCAGACATTGTCTTTTCACGGTAACACAGATGAGATTTTATTTTATTTTTTTCTTAGGGAGATGGAATCATTGACTTTAAGGCACACAAATGTAGAAAAAATAGTTAGAAATAATCAAGACAAAATCTTTGTAATCTGTCTTAATGAGTTTTTATGTTTATAAACTATTGATTGATTGATTTTTTGTCGCTTGTCTCCTTCCTAGCTGTTGACACCAAGGATGGGGAAGGATGGCAGGAAGGAGGGTTGTATGTACGTGTGTGTGTGTTTGTGTGTGTGTGGTTGGGGGAGGAAGAGATGTGAATGGTTTTTAAGTGGGAACAGAGAATGGCACAGATGTGTGCGAGCCTCTGTCCCTGTTGAGCTGTTTAGTGTTTGTTTGTAGTACCCGGCCGCCCCCCCCGGGTGCCTCTCAAGGGGTTATGGGTCATTATCAAGCTAGTGACAAAACTCTCTTACACAATAAGAGGTGTGCGTGCTTACACGGTGTGTGACAATCTACTAACAATTCACACATGCATGAACACACACACACACACACACCAGCAACCAGCAGTTTTTAGGTGAATCTGGTTCTGCTTCAGTGGGATCTGCTGCTCTTTTATATAATCAAACACTCTTCAAAAAATACCCTTTTCACCCATTCGTACCCTTTTACCTAAAGATCCCACATCAAACCTTTATCAAATGATCCACTCAGGTCGACCCCAATAGATCAACAAACCTCTCATCTCTGTTATATTTATCCTATCGTTTTTAAACCTGGATAACCGCACAAGTCAAGCACCAGAATTTGCGCACCGGCACTCTTGGAGCACTCCACCACCTGCAAAGTACAGATGGTGCAGCCCGCCTCCACAGACACCTGCTACGGAGTGCACTAAATGGCCGTTGGTGGAGGGGGGTGAGGAGATAACAAAGCGCACAGGGAAAGTGCTGGCACATCATATCACACACATTAGCTCGGCCAGATGGCCAGCCTTCTGCAGTGAAAGGCAGCACTGTAATTATTAATGTAATGCCACTGCATGTAATGATGCATGTGGATATGCATTTGTTTAGATGAGGCAGGTATTGTCTGGTTTACACAGGAAAAATACATTTATATTTCATGTTGATTTTAACAGAAGATGGTGCATGGTAATTTTGTGGCCAAGTTTGATGAAGGGATGATACAGTGTTCTGCAATGTATAACTGGCTTTCTGTGTTGAGCACCTTTTTGCACTTTTTTATATTCTCAGTCTTTTTTGATATATATATTCCAGTAACTTGCTACTTCCAGATATGTTTGGATATTTGATATATTGCAGGGTAGCTTTGCAGGGGTAGATAGGACATTGATCACCTCCATTAGCAGTGAGTTGTGGGATCTATTGTGCATGTAGGGAGTAGACCCCAGTGAGGCAGGGGTTGGGCTGATTGCACCTGCCCCCTGCAGTGCTTCCTCCCCTGGCCACACACACACACACACACACACACACACACACACACACACACACACACTGTGAGCCCCAGTCACCCTGGAGACCTCAGTCCTGCTCCAGGAATGTGGCTAACTGTCTGGCCTGCGAGGCTGTTAAACAGCACTTAAGGATTGTCTTCCTTTTTACCAGGTCCCAAACAAACAACACACACCGGCACACTCCTTGTCCGTCACACCACACTCGAGCCCTGAAAGACACACATGCAAAGACGTGCACGTTATTGCACAAATGAGCAAAACCACATGCATGTGCTCTCTCTCTCTCTCTCTCTCTCTCTCTCTACACACACAAAGTTCCTACAGTCATGGAGAACCTGGAAAAGTTTTTCCAATTGTTCTTCAGGCCTAGCAAAGTTATGGAAAAATTATTCTGTAACTGCCGTAAAACTGTTTAGAATGGCCATCTGGTCAAGTTTCTAATTTCAGGTTTAGATGTGGATTCACTT
The DNA here is from genome assembly GCA_900302535.1 of Neoniphon sammara. NCBI lineage: Eukaryota > Metazoa > Chordata > Actinopteri > Holocentriformes > Holocentridae > Neoniphon > Neoniphon sammara. Next base: position 55,443 of record OMKZ01030727.1, read on the forward strand.
AATTAATAATTAAAATATCCAAGAAATAGTTGTATGATGCCTAGACAAGGTTTTCATATTTGCTGTTTACCAAAGCGATCCACATTTGAACATGGAAACGCGGTTAAATATTGCTAATAGAAAATATTTTAGTTGTGGAAAATCCATGGAAGCCATGGCCTTCGACTTGAAGATGGAAGATGATATGATATGAATGCTGTCCATGACCACAGTGCTTTCAGAATCGCAGCACATACAGCAATGAAAGTGCTTTTGTGTGTACAAATATGTGTGTGTAATTGCATGTTATTAGCATTTGCTCTGGCACTACATTGGGTGTGAGTTGAGTCAATACAGAGGTAGGGCCTAAAGGTGTAAAAAAAAACAAGAAAATATACACTTAGTCGCGTGCTTGTTGATTGCCATGCACTTTATGTATTTTTAGATTGTTGGTAAACCTCATTGTTTGTTGTATATTTTATTTCCTGGCTGTGTGATATATCACTTTTTTGTTTTGTTTTGTTTTTAGCTGTTTACTGATTTTAAAATGCTAATAATAATAATAATAATAATGTAATGGTAACATGTATGGCAGCATGAAGCCATTATGCACTGCTAGTAGTGCCTGTGGTTAAACTGTATCCAGCAGGTACTAGGACATTCAAATGTTCTACTTACAGGGAGTATTGACTGATTTGTCTGTCAATTTGTATTTGAATGAAGGCATTCTCTTTACTATAAGATGCTGTCAGTATCTGTGCAATAGGTACATTTTATGAAAATTGCTTTTTTTTTTTTTTTTACCAAACTCACTTTGAGAAATTCATAGCAACACTGATAAATGTAGCACTGAAGCACTGAAACTTTGAATCTTGTCTATCCTCCAGGCAAAGTGGCATTCTACCCTGATCTGGATGAAGAGATCGACTATCTTCACTCTGTCATCGAAAAACAGAGAGTGTTGGAGACCAAACAACCAAAACCATCCAAACACGGTGAGAGGCCTTGGAGTCAGTTTTAGAAAGATGTACGACATTACTAGAAGTTCATTACACTTCTGTTTTTAAGTTTGGGAAGTGCGTGCTTTACCCGAGGTTCAAGAGTTCATTTCTAGTATGGAAAGTGAAATTTTGAAGTGATGGAAATGGCCTATAGTTGATATCTTTTTTCCATCAAATATTGGTGTGTTCTTTCCTCAAGGAAGCCTGTGCTTCCCTCTTTGTGTTTCCATCTCTGATTTTGACTGGGAGTTTCTCTTACTTGCTTTTTTCTCTCTCCAGCAGTCACCTCGCAACAGAAAGATGTTAAAATCCAGTTAGATGCTCCCAAACAGAAACAGAGAGGCCAAGACCGTCCTCCAGCTGAGGTCCCGCAGACCACCGCCGAAGCCCCCCGCCACCCAGTCTCTGCCCACCCGAACACTTCGACCCCCCAGCCCAGGGTGACCGGAGCTTTGGGCAGACGTGGTCCAATAGCTGTGCCGGTACCCAGGAAGGACACCATTATTGTCAGTGAGTGTGGTTTTGTGTACTTAACACAGTAACAGTAAACGAAAAAGACACCTGTAGTCTTAATTCTTCAATTCTGCTGCTGTGTTGATATGGCGTTCCTCGCTCATTGGACCCAAACGTGTCTATGTGTTCCAACTCAGCACGCTTTATATTTTTCCCTGTGTTTATGAAACAGTTTTAATAACCATGCAGCCTTCTGATATGTGTGTGTACTTTTATAAGTTGGAAGGATGTGACTTTATTAGAAACAGCTGTTAATAAGCAAATGAACTATATACCATGTTTATGCTTTTGCCCTCATAATAAATGGATTAAACATGCAGTCATCTGACTCCTTCCATTAATTCTCTACTCCTTTATATGGTGCACTCACTCATCTTAGCCTGTTTTCGTGTCATTCTGCAGTTATGGTCTCCTTCTGTATCGTGGTTGGCACTGTGGCTGTGATCCTGGCAACTGTCTGTTTTGTCAGGTAAGACTGAACAACTGAAGTCGTAGTTGCAGCAAGAGAATGCGGTTTTCTGCAGTTTTGCTATTAAGGAATTTCAGTATTTTATGATTTCATTTCACAACAAAAGATGATGAAGTATGATACAAGAGAACAGTTAATTTATGATAAGGAGTCTCTAATGGCATACGTGATGAACCACACTAAAAAAATGAAAACAGCAAAAACTCTTATGTACTGTCTAAATAGTCGCACTTTTCATAGAACTTTCCTTCTTTTGCAGTTTGCAGCTATTTGTTGAGTTTGGAAGGAAATAAAGTAAAGCCTTTCAGCTTGGTGCAGTCAATAAAAAATAAAAAAGAAGAAAAGCATCAGCAAAAGATCAAATTTTGAACAGAAATATTGCACAGCACCACAAATTGCCAGCTTGTATAATATTGTTCTTATATGAAACTGCAATATAAAAATAGCACAGAAGACTTGCAATGTACCTGCCTATCATGGCTCATTTTTCAATTTGAACAAAACATCCATTGACCATTGCTGCCATCCATTGCTGCTGTTAAAGCTCATACATCTGTAAAGTGAGACTTGCAGGAATTACACATGGCACACTTGAACCCGGTTTACATTATAACATTACAAAGATTTTTGTTACTATTGGTTGGTTGTGTGATTTAACTGGGAGTGCACATCACATTGCTGAATGCTAGCCAAATGCTTGTTTGCAGGAACTAATTGCACAGTATTTGAGGAAAGGTCAAGTATTGAATTGTGCAGCCTCTTAAACTTGCTAAGAAATCATCCATCTATTCATTTTCAAGCTGTTTATCCAGGTCAGAGTTGTGGTGGCAACAGAGCAAAAGAAACAGTCAAAATGCTTTGGTTTTGGATGCTGTTCGGTTTATTTACTTCTCACAAAAACAGCAGAGACAATATTTTGGACTGTTTTGAGCACCCATTTTTTTAAAAAATAGACATATTGTATGGTTAGGTGGATTGGTTAGCTGCTCATTTTTCATTTCATTGGGCTGTTAAATACTACCATTTCATCTGTGTTTTCATTTCATTGTCTGAGAAAAGCCAATTTCTACTGCCACAAAAAGTTGTTAATAGGCTTATTAAGGGCAAGTTTCACTGGTAGAAGTGGGATAGCAGCAGTGTCCTCAGTGCTGCTAGAGACTCATATTCTTGGTGCCCCCTACAGGCTGCAGAAGGAATCGCGTCTAGCCCAGAAGGTGGATTACCCTGCGTTTGGAGGGGGAAGTAAGCCGCCTCCTACAGCCAACGGTAGCTCGGTGAGCATACATTCTTTTCCGTTTCTTACTTCCCGTCAGCAGTAACCACCGGATGTCTCTGAGCGTGCAAGTGCCTGCTCCTAATGTATCATTTTTATTCCCCTCTCTTTTGTTTTGTCACGTTAGGTGGGTGATAAGACTCTGGCCCAAAGTGCTCAAATGTATCACTATCAACATCAAAAACAGCAGATGTTATCAATGGGACAGTGAGTTATTTTCTTCTCTTTTCTTTTTCTTTTTCTTTCTCTCTCGCTCTCTCTCTCTGCCTGTCTTTATCTCTTTCCCTTTATCTTTTTTTTTCTGAATTCAAAATGTCACGCACATCCTTTGGCTGTTTTTTTCACACCCTTTCCTCCTCACGAACACACACTAAACCTGTGCCTCTTTTTGTCAGACCCAAACCAGTAGAAAAAGTCCCTGAATCTGAGGTAACATCAGATGAGGAAGAAGTGGGAGGAGACTTTACAGTATATGAGTGCCCTGGACTTGCACCGGTGGGTGGCACACACACACACACACACACACACACACACACATGCAAACACACTCATAAATACAGTTTAACTGTTTGACTGAGCGTTTATTCTTCTTCCCTCCTTGACAGACCGGGGAGATGGAGGTGAAGAACCCTCTGTTTGATGACTCGACTCTACATTGTCAGGGGAACCACAAGTGAATGCTGTACATTTAACACACAACCATACACACACACACACACACACAAATGTATTAACACACACAAACCGCTTCTTCTACTTCTGAAGAAACCACTCGATCTTACACTGCGTGAGTAGGAATGGAGGATCCTGACAGAGGATGAGGTGATAGAGGGAATGAATGAAGACGATGAGCCATTCAAGCCATCTAAACTAAGCCCTCCTGGCTTCTGTCTTAAATGGTTGTTTTCTTTCGGGCTGTTTACAATATCTGCCCCCAATACTACTTTTAATAGTAAATGTTAGTCCCTCTGTTATTTTATTTCTTTCACCATATTGGGTCATTCCTGAGTTTTAGCATAAAACTTTCCGAGTCGTCCCAGATTATGTTTTATCATTGTTTTGTCTTATTTTAATGTTTGGCTCTGTGTTAAGGTGTTGCCCTCGCTTGCCTTTGTCGTTTTCTTTCATTTTTGCAGCTACTTCCCAAAGCGTCTTTTTGAATGTGACACAACAGCAGATACACACACACACACACACACACACACACACACACACACACCAATAAGTT
>OMKZ01030731.1:9023-25537 GCA_900302535.1 Neoniphon sammara
ATGAGTCTTGTAAAAAAAAAAAAAAAAGCATCACAAGACCAACTGGCCCTTGCCTGATTATGAACTACAATATTCTTTTAACTAACTGATACACTGGACACAAACCTCCATTCACACACGCCCAAAAAAAACAAAAAACTTTGGCCTTATATCTTAAAATATGTTGACCTAATTTTTTTTTAAATCTGCATTTGTGCCTTTAAATGCTCTGCAAAGTGCTTTCTATTTTGATTTGACACCCTGGAGACTGAGCGCTGCAGCATAATGACGCTGGTTTCATCAGAGACCATATTTAACCATTAACTGTTCAGTGCAACATGCTGATTTAAAGTTTTTCTTTGGATACACTTTAAATTGTTAAGGGGACTTTGATAATTATCTTAGGTGAATGTCACTTCAAGTGACTTTCACATTAGGCAGAAGAGGAAGGTAGCTCCTTTTCTGCCTTCTGCCTGCTCAAGTCTATTATATGCTACTGAATCAACAACAGCATAATAAAACAAAGCTAGGGGAATTTACTGCATATCTAGATATAATGTCTGCGAATTAGACAATCACTGATAGATGCTTGAGATCCACATGTAGGCAACAAGAGGCCTCGTGTCGTTTTTTTATTTTTTTTTTATTTTAGCTACAATAGCAATAAACAGAAACTTGCTGCGGGAAGAAGCAGCCAGCACTTTACAGAGATGTTCCTAGTGGACACATAGCCTTCTTCCCTGAGAGAGCAGGGTCAGTGGTGACTAACTGGCCTGACTTCATTATTGTAATTCAGATTGTTTGCTTAACTGAGTCTTAAACTCAAGGTATGTAATCTGGTTGCTTGTTACTAAATCGTTAGATCATATTATAGTAATCTTTGGTCATTATGTAATTGAAGGAAATTGCATGCAATGAGTAGTGTAGTATAAGAAGGTTTAGAAGAGGAAATGCAGGTTATCTGTGTTAGACATAGAAATCCTTTATTTTTATTTTTGTTTCATTCATTCATTCATTCATTCATTTTGCCTTTATTGGATTGTTAAAAGTTCAGAGAGACAGAAAAATTGAGGGGTGGTGGTGACATGTAACAAAGGTCCTGGGCTGGATTTGAATGTTCATATGTTAGGCACTTTGAACCACTGATCCACCAGGACGCTTTGGTGCTTTGTGTTTTAGTGTGTTATTGGAGAAGGACTGATACGGGCAGTTGGTGGCTGAGTAGTTGGAGTTTGTCTGTGTTTAGATCAAAAGAAAAGAAAGGCATTTCTCTTTGGTGTTGTTATGGGACCACATCCCTGCTTTAGATGCCATGTTGACCTAACTTGACCTGGGTCAGGCCTAAACTATACTGGAACAAATCCTATCCAATTTCATTCATGCATTGTCCAGCAAATTTTTTTCCCAAACAAGCTTTTTCCAAAACATCCAATTAGCAATGTCTTCCTAATTGTTTCCTTTCTAATTTGGATTAGAATTATTTATTGATCGGTTAATTAAATATCCCTCATTAGTGTATTATATTACAGTTTAGTCTTTTCCAGATATAGCAAAAAGGAGTGATTGTCTTTTCTCCATTTCATGTCTTAATACTAAGGTATTGTCTTAAAATACTGTGTGCCTTCAATTTGACCACAGAAAGACTAGCAACCACTTCGTGGAAGCTAATGGGGATTCAGATAAAGAATAAAGGATGAAGAATTCAATTTTGCTGAGCACAAAGGCACCCCAAAATCCAAAAATAAATTGGAATACGCACTTGGGACATAAAAAGATAATAAAATATACTTAACAAAATCTGAATTTTGGGGGGGTATTCTGTGTTTTCCCTAAATGAAATCACTGAATGATTTTTAAGTCAAAAACAGATTTTCTGTTAAAAGATGAGTTTCTGCTGTCAACTTAACAACATGACAACATTGCAGTAATTGCTATATCCATATTTTGCAAAAAAAGACATGTGTTATGACCATGTTTGGATTACATGTCAGTGAAACTCATGGAACCGCACCAGACAGCGGGCAACAGAGGTCAGAGATATTGTCACATCCCTTGACACCGTCCTTGGTCACTCTGCATCACGCAGCACCTGTCGCCTGCATGGAAAGGGCAAAATGGCACCTGGAGTAACTCGGAAGGGATGTCAGCTGTGTGACCTGGTTCAGCAGATCATTGTTCAAAAGACAGCACACCTTATCATTCAAGGCTGGATACACTGTGTTTGTTAAAGTCAGCATGTTTCATTGATTTCTTGGCACTCTCCATACACCCTGGTTGTGCTGTCTCCTAAAAACTCAAGTGCACGAGTGTAGGAATAAGGCAAGACAGCAGTGTGTTGTAAATGTGTATTCCTCTGCCAAGGATGTTATGTTTGCACCCCTGTTAGCTTATTTGTTTGACTGTCAGCAGAAATCTCAAAAACTTTTGAATGGATTTCCATTGAATATTTAAGATAGACCTTTGCCCAAGGAACAAGTGGCTCAGTTTTAGTGGTGTTTGTGCCACACAGTTATCTCTTTGTAGCCATAACCTTAACTTAATAGTAATAGAGATTGTGTTTTGTTTTCTTAGACATTCATTTGTTTTAATGTTACTGGTTATTTCCTCAAGGTTTGTGATCCCATGACAGATATTATTTGTTGTCTCTGCTGTTGTCTCTTGCATCACATCGGGACACGAATGGGAACAACAGGACATATCGCAGTGTTTTGTCCGCATGAGGAGAGGCATATGCCCAGGGACGTTAGGCGTACTGAGTGTCCGTGTATGGTAATGTCAAGGTGAACACACCTTGATTTACGTATTTATTACCTCAGCCGTGTATCTTGGAGGCCACATATTCCAGTGTGGCATCCAACGCTGGGATGTTGTCCCATAACAACATGAGTGACATGCCCTCAACCCAGGTGACTTAAGCATCGGAATCAGGGAAGAGGCCTGTTTCAGATGTATGCACCAATGCACAACACTTAAGTCAGGATCTGGATCAGGCCCTAAAGGATTATTTAAAGAATGGATACATTTCTTTGAGTATTATTGTTCATGTAGGCTACTAATTTACATGCCCTGTTGGGGCTCATTTGGGCTTCAGCTATCTTCTCCCTGTTTCTTTCAGTTGGGTAATTCCTGTTTTGTGTTATAGTTTTAGCGCATCTGACACCTGTTACCCTCTAAGTACTTTAAAACGAAGTATCAGTAAATCAGTCCTTAGAAAAGTCCTGTTTAGTAGTGATGATCTCCCTTCTTTGTGTTGAACTTATAGTGCCCTTGCGTCACAATCCCTATCCATTTGTACTGTCTGTATGGCTAGGATTTTGATCAGCTTCATTTTTATGACCAGATCATTTGATGTCATGGAATGACAGATGAATTGCTGTTTGTATAACATAGTTACCTGTTTCTGTATGCAGTTTTTTCTCTGCAATAATGAACTTTCCACATGAGATTTTGCAAGGCAGAGATGATGTATTGTGTTTTATTGCTATGTTAGCAAATGTTAGGCAGTTTTCATGGTCCATGATTGGAGATCAAGAGGTGGAGTTATGATGCGCGGGTTTTAATTGCCACTGTTCAGCTGTTAAAATGCTTTGTCAGTATCTGGTACTTCCTTTTCGGGGGAACTCCAATTTTGTCTTTGGGAATTAAGCCAGTGTGTATGTGGAGGCAAAAAACATCAGCTGATTTGAGTTAGGGAGTTTGGAAAGTTGTGACTTACATTAACTGATCCTGTTGTACTGACATTAGTCTGCATGGCTGAATAAGGAGCCGCCTCAATTAGATTGTTTTGCCTAATCATTCAGTCACAGTTAAAGCTAATATGCCTTGAACCAATTGTTTGTTTATGATTCCAAAGCTCCAAAACTATAAATCTAACCAGATCTGAAAGGGAGAAAAACATTTTGTGTTAGAGTTTCCAACCTGCAGGGATCTGGTGGTTTTATCGGTCAGGGTACGGGGGCAACTTCACAGAAATTTAAGCCAGGAGAAGCACCAGAGCACACTGTTCTCAGACACACAGACTCTTTTAGAGTCAAATATCTTAGTGATCTTAATCTTTGCTGAACCCTTCTTAACCCTGATATCAGAAGGAAGCGTGTTCACTAAAACTTACTTTTCCCAATTACCTTTCAAACAGTTTGTCTGATTCACTTTGCCTTTTTCCATAGATGCCCATAGTGGAGAAGATCAGGACGATAGCCCAAAAAGTGTATGGGGCTGATGACATTGAGCTGTCCCCCGAGGCCAAGGCCAAGATAGATTACTACAGCCAACAGGTGAGCTCACCGCTACTGCAACAACAACTGACTCACTCACTCACGGGAGTCTTTCTCTCTCACTCTCACTCTCACTCTTTCCCTTTCTCAGACACTTAACCATTGTGTGTTCTCTTGTGTTCCTGTACCCAGGGCTTTGGTGCACTGCCCATCTGCATGGCCAAAACCCACCTGTCCCTGTCCCACATGCCTGACAAGAAGGGTGCACCCACCGGATTCATTTTGCCAATCAGGGACGTTCGTGCAAGCATTGGTGCCGGCTTCATCTACCCACTTGTGGGCACAGTAAGTGTTCTGCAGCACTTCAGCAGCAGCAGTTCAATGCACTCTCATGCCTCACAGTCACACAGAGCTGGCTTCTTGAAAGCGAATAGATCCAGACAGCTGGATAAACTTGGTAACGTCTTGTGGCCTATTTATAAACTTCTTGTGCCATACATGCCACCTCTCATCATGCCTTTATGTTGAGCTTTAGATCCCAAAATGCAACCCATCGTCTACAAACTTTTTCCCCCTATATGCAGCACTACCAACTGTTTCCCATTAACTTTATCTTTAAAGTACAGCCCATTGTCTACAAACTTTTTTTTAAGTGCAGCAATACCAACAGTTCCCCTTTATCTCCCAGTGTTTCTCCTACAGTGCAGTTACAATACATTTTCTTCTTGTCAACCAACTGTGACCAACTGTTTTGCCTGAGGAGAAGAGACTTGCATTTTAGAATCGGCAGGGTGTGTGTCAGAGCATTTATGATGAAAGGCTTGGTTTGTGTGAAAATATTTGCTTTCACCCTTGACAGAGAGCCCTTTGTAGGTTTTTTGTTTTTGTTTGAGTGTGTGGCTCATCAGTGATTAAGCAAGTATTTGTATGTACATATTTTTCTATTTACCTGGGACTCCAAGTGTGGCATTTTTTGTACATGATGTGAATACTGTATTTGAAAATGTGTGTGTTGTTGAGGGCATGAGCATTATAACTATACCTCTTGAACTGTGTAAGTTTATTTAATTTTTAAGCCAGTTTACAGGCAAGTCTCCTTTGTTCATTGCTCACCAGGTTCAGCTTTTTTCCCTTTTTTCTTTACATTACTTCCAAATTTAAAGCACCTTGGGAGAGCAGTGACCTTGTTACTTTTGCTGACTATTTCTGTGTCAGCTGTCTCTGACAGCTTAATCTATCTAATAAGCCTTGCAGGTGCTGTGCCCATTGTCTGCCCCCCTCCCCCTCCTTTAGTCCATCTCTGAATGGGATCGGGAGTCACAACTGGAGCCGTGTCCCCTGCCTTCCCTCATAACCGTAGCAATGAGCTGGGCAGAGCAGGGCTGGGCTGGATGGAGCCGCTCGGCTGATGATGGGCTGGGCAGGAAGGAAGCAGCTTCCTGAGAGCTTTTGACTCCTGCCGTTTCACCAGTGTGCCCTGAGGGCCTGGCTTTGATAGGCAGAGGCAAAGGTGTCAAACCCCGGGCATGCTGGGAAGGGGTGGCGGTGGCTTTGCATGGCGTCTCTCCAGCCTCCCAGTCCTGCCTTTGATCTGGCATGGCCTGTGGAGACATTGGCACGTTGATGACCCCTGAACTGTGACTCCTGACCCAAGGGAATTTCCTATAATTCTTTGAACTCGCTTTACCTTAGAGTCCGTCTGCCTGTCTGGTCCATATTTGGGATTTTGAATGTAAAGGACTGGATATTTAACTTTTCCCTGCCCTTTACTCTCAGATTAGCCTTAAGCAGCAGTCATTCTAAAAATCAATTCGATTTTATTTTAATTTATATGAATTGATTTGATGATACAAGGGTTTGTGACCATTTCAGGCCTCACCGAAAGCCCCCCTCTCCCACCACATTGACCACTGCTTTTGGTAATATGTGTTTTGCCATTTTTATGCAATCATGACCTGAGAATCACCCTGACTCTGAGAGATATGACCAGCACAAATCCTGCGGCAGTGAAGGGGTGGGCAAGAGAGAGGGAGGAGGAGGAGCCTGGAGAGGGCGGTTAAGGGTCTTTGCAGGGTGAGGAATCAGGAAGGGACTGATGTCATTCTGTAGATATGTGAGGGAAGGGTCACAGGCAGAACAATAGGTCTCTATAGAATTCATATCCCGTTAGAGCTGCTTCCACTGCACCATTAAACCCAGAATAGATCAGATTTATAGAGCCTCTACTCTAGGCTGGATATCCCACAAGTGGTAAATGTTTTACCCGTTGCAGCCTGGTCAGGGTGCTGTGGCTGCAGTTAAGGAAGAAGAGGCAGATCTGAGGTGTATCAAAGAGATAGATAAAAGTAGACCTTTATTTATTTTGGTAAAATTCATCATGCTGTCACTGTAAGGTCGATCCCAGTACCCAGTGAATCCAGGCAGATATTTATCCTTGAGATTTTCCATTACTTACAGTGTAGACCGTAGAATCTCCATCACATTCAAATCCTTTTTTTTTTCCCCCATACCAGTTAGATTCATTTTACTAGGATAGGGCTGGGTGACATATCAGTATCATTGATATCATAATATCACACACTATATATAATTTCAGATTTTGGTTGCCATACTGTTGTGATACAGCACAAGTGTTGTCTTTTCCTGTTTTTACAGGCTGCATCACCGTAAAGGGATGTGGTTTTCCAAACTTACTAGACCCACCTTACTAGATCTGCCTGTTCTGTTATTTGTCTCTACACTTGCTTGGTTATCATGTGCACATTACGATTTTTTTTTTTTTTTTTTAATCAGAAATGTCTTGCGTGTAAATATCTTATGAAAACACCATACAGTATCATCACAATATCAATATTGAGGGCTTTGGTCAAAAATATCATGGTATGTGATTTTGCTCATATCACCCAGCGCTGTACTGAAGTTTGCCTTGGTTACTCAGGTGCAGAGATAAATTGACAACTTACACAATGTGACAGTGCAGTGCATACAGTCCCAGTGTTTTGTCCTGAGATTATTTTTGTCTTACATAAATATTTAATACACTTTTAGTCATGAACTTAACCTGTCACAGAATGCGTAATTTGGTGTTTGGTGTTTACACCTTGCCACTAGAAAGTTCAAAGTGTTGCTGTAGGGCAGCATGCCGTCACACTGGTTAGAGTTCAAGCCTGACGCACTCATCTCTTAGATCTGTCAGTCACTTCCACCTTACCACTCCACCCAAAAGGTAATTCTACATGGGGTCTTTACAGTCATCTCACAAGAATTCAACTTTTTCGTCATATAGTCCTACATGGAAAGCCCCTTTCTGACTTTTGATTTAACAGTATTTTTACTTACTTTGAAATGTGCCTGACCTTTAAGGATAAATAAACTTGTATATTTCTGAATTAAATTCCTAAGACAGATTTAGCAATATGATATAATTTAATATGAAGTAGAATCAGAATTTGTTCATCTGAGGCCAATAAAGGACTTCAAATAGATTCCTCTGTTGTAAAAAGCCAAAATATCCTTGTTTACTTTGAATAAACCTTACCTAGCACAAGCCGACAGGTGTAAGATTACAGGTGCTTTATTTGTGGCCCATGAAGTAGAACTGATTCATGCATTCACAGTGGCAGTGACTGAAAGACAAATAAACAATATACAAAATGCAATTAAATTGTGTACCATAATTTATTCAAAAATTTAAACATTTTTAGAAATATAAATATTTCATAAATAGTGCTAATATGGCAAAAGTGGAACAGGTGCATTTTCTGTCAAAGTGGGCTTTTTTTAATCATATCTCACATGCACACACATAAAACTGTTTGTATGAATTATCAAAACAGCCTATGTCATGTTCTCAGTTGCTTACATTAGTGCACTAACACTGCCAAGGAGTGATATGAATAATGGAGTGATATGATTGTTTTAAGCTAAATTCGGGTTAATTTTTCTTTTAAAGAAATCAGTTTGATGAGCATGAAGAATGTACACATCGATCTGAAAGGATGTGATGCTGAAATTCCTATTTTGCTTAGTTTGATAATTTGATATTTGATACCATTAATTGACCAAATTAGTAAAATCTTCATTTATTTGTATTTTGTTTGTCTGTTTGGTGAATTGTTGTTGTTTTTTGGGGTGTTTGCTCATTTCTGTTTCTGATCCAGACTCCTTTCCAGAATCGCAGTAGGGGAGTCAGCGGTGATAGAAATCCAGTTATATTGTCTCCTCCAGGGCTTTCCCTGACAAAGATGCATTGTGTTTGGGAATAATGGAGGGAATTTTTTGGCAGATCGGTGTTTCCATCTTTAGCTGCGGACTGTTGTGTGTTCTGCGTGTGCTGACATGTTCTCAGGCTGGAGTGGAGGACCAGCAGAACAGCCCATCTATTGTTGCTTTCAAAATGTTGACACTCAGTTTGTGTACACTGGCATTTCTGCATCATTCGACTCAGTATATCATTTTAGCCCAGTGTTTCAGGTATCTTTCCCCCAAGCAATATTTTCCTTTGACTCTGATTTCTTTTCTTTGCTCCCTTTTTGTGTCAGAGTAGTAGCTACAGCTGGGAGTTAGAGGTGACTGTTAAAAAAATTTAGGCCTTCACGACCCAGAAATCATGACATCAGTAACTGTGCAGAGCATGCTCATGTTTGCTAACCTGGCCAATCTTTGAGCACTGGTGTACCAAATATTCAAACCTGAGTCTGCTTGAAAGAGGTGGTCTTGGATCAGTTCCAAGCGGTTCCTTTAGAGTGAGAAAGGTAATCTCACCAATGCTGCCAATTGTGGGTTGAGAAAGGAATTTATAGCCTACTGTACATACTGTACATCAGTAACAGGCTCTGTTGGCAGCACGCCTTCTTTGGAATATATGATAGACCAGTACTCTCACCGATTTTTATCATTCTGTCACGTTAGTTCCTTCATCCTCTTTTGATGTGCAGACAAAAGAAGATGACTGCCATCAACATTAAAGCCAGCTCTATAGTTAGGGATATTCCTTGTTTTATTAATGGTACCTTTCCTCTTTACGCACTTTCTCTTCTAGCCAATAATAAGCAAGTGCATCACTTTGGTTTACACATAGTGGTCTCCTTGAATCAAATGAAAAAAGCAGCAATGTCGCCAGCATTTTTGTTGTCCAGCCTAAGCAAACAGACTATAAACCTATAAACTATAAACATTAGCATTACTTTATGGTTTCAAAGCATATTTTTCTGTGTAATGAAATTGGGATTTCACATTATTGTGTCTGTCACAGTCTGTTTATCACAGGCTTTTCAAACATAGCACACTTTTATCTGCATATATATCTCTGTATTGTTACTGGTTTATTCTATTTCTGTAAGCATTTTCAGGCTTTTTTTTTTTATTCAAAGCAGGTGGTTCCTAACAGGTTGCAAGCTCAACATGCACCGCTAACGGGCCTCTGACTCTTCTCTCTTGCAACAACAGCAGACTTGAATGGGCTCTTAATACTTTTCTGATCATCCTAAAAATGTTGTTATCAGCCAACAAAACTGACAGAGGAGTTGTGTGTTTGCTAGACTGGTGAAATGCTAAATTGGGAAAAGATTAAATCAGGGTGCAGTTAATAACAACGAGACTCAGCTGCAGATATTTTGGGCCAAAGTGTTAAGCTGGCTTTTAGCTAAATAACTGCTTAAACTTGAAAACGGTTACAGAAATCAAATAACCTAGGAACAATAGACAGACCAATTCATTTTCCCTGGCTAGAAATTGCCCATGGAACTGTAAGAACACGGCTATGTCAGAATTTATTACATCACTAACGAGGTCGATTGTGTGAAAAAGACCTAAGAGAAACCCAGAGAACTGATCCATCACACAGGCCTGAGGAGCACTGAGGCTATTCCTAAGAGAAGATGAATGACAGCACCACTGTCATGGATTTTCCATTAGGATTTCTCACTTAAATCTGACACCACAGCTCCATCACTGACGTTGATGATGTTTGTTTATGACAAGCACGGCAATTATCGGTTTAGTATCCCTATTCTTTTGTTGATGTCAACCCATTATAGAGTGCAATGATGTCACAAGCTTGTTTAGTTTCAGCATGTTTCATCATGGAATCCCACAACAGTGTTTGATGATTGTGATGTCACCACTGAGGAGTTTAGAACCTAATGATGTCATCTATCCACAATCATTGTTCTTAATACATTCCATTAGAGAACATTTAAAGTGGTTATTGCTTGAGTCATCCTTGGCTAGTAACCTGACTAGACCTAGTAAGAAAAAAATCTGTCATTTAGCAAAGGTCAGTGTTAGCATCATTCCAGTTAGCTACCGGAGTGAGCGCTTTGCATCCGGTCTGTCAGGTAGTTCCTTGTAAGCAAGTCCCCCTCATTTAGTCCCTTGTTTTACTGGCAGAGCTGTTTCCTCAGACAGGAAATCGCCCGGTCACTTCCTCCTGTCTCATGAATGCTCATTTCCACTAATGGGCCCATAAAACTGGCCCTGGGTCAGAGGGAGGGAGGTATGCAAAGAATCTCTCTCCCTTTTTAATGAGCAGGATAATTCAGTTTTCAGTTTGGATGGGATGATCTGGCCAGGTTTGAAGGGAGGAAATGTTTTATGAGTCAGATCTGTCTTTGATTAGTTCTACTTTGCAAAACATTGCCCTCTCTAAATCTGAACAAAAAAGACACCAGTTGTACACAATTTTGGTTTACTTTGTTTATTTAGAGGTTTGGAATATAAATCTAATGGGGAAAAAAGTTGTCATTTGTTACACTGTTCACACGTTTGTTCATACATATGACATTTGTCTCTGTATGCAAACGATTGGCAAACCAGAAACATTCCCCATTCATCCGTGTTTTGTACTCTATGCCCTCAAAGCTATTCAGAAAACCCAGTCCAGTCCATCTCGGGGAGGCCACCCCTGTAACGGTCTCGTTGGCCAGCGCGTGAGTCTCCATTCACATGCTCAACCCTTTTCATGACCCAAATTTCGTTAGGGAGAATTTCCCCGGTCAGTTGATTTATTTTTTATTTGATCTAGCTCAGTGTACTCTGACATGTATTACCCTATTAAAAATTGGTGATTAACAAGTTATGTCAACAGGGTACTCACATGCATGCGTGTGCGTACCCTGCGTACCACACAGACACACACACACACACACACACACACACACGGACAGGACAAATGGTGCAGCAAGTTTTACTATGCTAGAATTCTGGGGAAGCAGGGTGTACTGCTGTTGTCCTCTCTCTCTCTCTCTCTCTTGTTTCCTCCAAAAAGAGGAAACATTTTCACTACAGATAATTATGTTTACCCATCAGTATGATAGACAATATTCCCACAATGTGTTTTTTATTTTTTTTATGCAGCCTTTCAGCCCTGCCTCGGCCCATCTCACATCTACCTGTGAGGAAGCCTTTTGTTATCTGTGTTTTGAAGAGAGTGAGAACAGAGCAGCTATTGACTGTGTCTGAGGTCATCACTGCTAAAGTGGCGGTTGTCATCACAGTGATCACTGTGACTTCTGTCATGGTATCTGTATGCCATGGAGTTAAATGATTCAGGATTATAGTCATTTTACACCCAGGGGTTAATCTTATTCTGCTTAATTGACTTGATTTTGATACTAAGTTTTAGTGGATTGAATTTCACAGTAGACTGTTCTGCTGAAGACCAGCTGTGTTGTGGTGGAAGCCTTAATATGAGGTTTGGCTTATCATCCAGGCTGTAATTTTACCATGTTTGCTGTTGCAGTCAGTGGCTTTTTTTTATGAGACTCCCAAGAAGTCAAATCAGACAAGAATTATAAAGCTACTTTTAAATAATGTTTTTTTTTCATTTAACCCTGATGTGATTTGCTTGCTGAGAAAGGCTTCCTCTTTTATCATTTCTGCCCTTTAGGTTAAGATTTTGCCAAATTAGGGTTGGCCAGGGAGTTGGAACAATGGGAGTATTTACAGCCTCTTGTTGCTATAAGGACCAATGAATTAAGGAGTGATCGTGTAGGGCGCTTCTTATGTGGAGTAAAACAAAAGTTAATTTTGTAAAATATTTTTCCAGCTTGAGATGCTCTAAATTTGGACTTGGTGTGAAACCACAGATTAGAACCACGTTTCAGTCTCAGATAAATAGAATAGATAGGCAGATATATAATAAATATTTGAGGTCTATATTCTCTCTCATCTTGCACTCTGAATTGATTGACAATATTTCAGTACAAGTTTAATATATCAGGACAATTGCATGTAGAAATGCTATGTATATGAAAGAAAATATAGAATCAGTTTACAATAACCTGCATGACCATGCCAACCTTGCTTCCAATTTACAGTCCAATTTACTCTCTCTCTCTCTCTATCTCTCTCTCTCGTTCTTTTTCAAAACCAACCAAATCCCCATCTGCACATGTTGCCCTGTGCATAATTCATATGTATGTCTCACTGTCTGTATAAACTCCCTTTGTATTGAGAAAGCAGGGCGCTGGATGACTTACTGGGGTTTGGGCTAGCAGGGAAGGCACTGCAAAGACAGGGCTTTGTTTCAGTGAGTTTAAAAGCATAAAACCTCATTCATCTGAGTGGAAAACTGGATTTATTAAACTCTGTGATTCTGGTCTTGGTAACTACAGGCTAAACCAGAGGCCCCAACAAGCTGGATGGCTACAGTGTGACATGACTTTCTCTTCTGTTAATATTGTCTGATGTATTTTATAATTTTCTTTGAAGAACATTGATGATCAGTAACTTGTGCAGCACACACTGCCACAGAGTACTCTATCAACAAAATCCTAATGAAAGGCGCATGGCTCTCAAACAAGTGATTTAATTGGCTTCATGTATTGGTCATTCTGAGAAATGACCAGTAATCAGTAAAGGGTAATGATCAGTCTGCTCCACCTACTGCTTTCCACCACCTTCTCTCTTTAGTGGAATCAGTTAGCAGTTTTGCTCACAATCATTAAAATCACATCGCAAATCCATTCTCATCCACTCTTCTTATACTTTTACTGTCATGAATTTGTGATGCTCGGTTCATTCCTGCCGTTATTTTGTGATGAAGTCTAATTGATTTACTTTTTTAAATGTGTTCACTTTCCCTCAGCCCCTATTACCACTGCTTTCTCAGGATCTCTCTTGATAGCAGCCACAGCAGAGACATGAACTTGTTTCTTTCAATCTAAAGTGGACACACGGCAAATAAATATAGCTAGCTAGCCAACTAGTTTGTGAGCAGCAGGGCATTGTGTATTATTGTGAATGTGCCCCTTACTCAAAGTGCAAACCCCTTGCAGCTGCAATGCATTATGGTTTATTTAGGATGCTGCTGGTGAAAAAGTTGTTAGTGCAAAAAGGTGAGTCCAGAAAGAAGGCCTTGAATTTAATTTCTGAGGGACTGACACCAAGACATGATGTTTACTGTTAATCATTTACACGCTTGAACATTTTGCTGCTGTTAAATCCAATTGCAGTTTTACTAGAAATATCTCCATGTAATGTCTATGTTTGGCCAGTCATTTGCAGGAATATGAAAATACACCAATTATGACAAAACTGCCTCAGAAAGGCAATGTACCTCAGCAGTATCTGTTTCATAACAGAGTTAAAATAGTTGAGGGTGGACTTCTCCTTTGAGATGCTATTTGCTGTGACTGTCTACATATGTTAGCTGTGGTTAAGTTGTTAGGGGCCTTGCAGGTTTTGCTGGAGCACTGAGATGCAGTGTTATGTCATGGATAAACCCATCTGAAGTCATTTTACTTGTTTGGCCTTTGTTTTTGTTTTGTTTTGTTGGGTTTTTTGTATTAAAGAAATGGACTTGGAAATGGACAATATTTTTAAATTCATACTGACCTTTTGAATACTAATTCACATTATACAATGTAGTAATATACTGTGTCATTGGTCCTTTTCTATAGTATACAAGTAAACCAAAAATCAGTCCAATGTACGTTAACTTAAAAATAATTCCATCTATTATTGGATTCAGCTCTTGGGGATTTCCCACTGAACACAAACAGTTGTTGTGAAGGCAAAAATCAAGCCAGTGTTGAAAATGAATAAGGCTTGGGTTGAAAATAGCCAGAAAATAAAAACTCATTAAGTGCTTGGTAGGAATAATGAGTGGGGTAATAAACACACACACACACAGCTCACCATCTCTTTTCATTGTTTTCTCCCTCAGATGAGCACCATGCCTGGCCTGCCCACCCGGCCCTGTTTCTATGACATCGACCTTGACCCTGTCACTGAGGAGATCACCGGCCTCTTCTGAGCCTGTTCAGACGCCCACACGGGTAACATCCCATGCATCACAATAGGCTGAGCCTGCCTCGTCATCTTTCTGAGCTGTTACCTCCCCACGTGGAAGGGAGAAAACGGGTGTTACATGAAAGGAGCATCCATTGCATCATCACACATACTTCACAAGTGTTCGCTGTCTGCATAACATGTTACATGAGGTTTTTATTTCTTTGTTCCCTTAAGTTGGAACTGTGTGTGCGTCTTGTTCTCGCCCTTCCGTGCCGACATACACTCAAAAGTGTTCAGTTTACTACCTCATTCACTCAGTGCCAAGGCTCAAGTCTCTGATCCTACACTCTCGGCCTCACTGACTCACTCACATGCATGCAGAGTTACAATCGTTAAAATCTTTCCCAGGCTTCTCTGCTTTGTTCTTTTGCCTCCGACGTCTTTGCCATCAAACTCATCCATCCTTTGTACCTTTGACAGAGAATGCCTCCCTTCTCTTCCCGGTAGTCCAGACTGTTCCCACATAGCAGTAATAAATCCTTTTCAAAAAATCCAGATTACTGGAGCATTGACTTTATGCTATGTTTGCACATCTGTATAAGCCAAAGGAGACATCTTGCAGCTCGCTTATGCTGTTTACCTTTAGATCTCTTCTTACGATGTCTGCGTATGAAAGAGTCCCTTTAAATCTTTAAATCGTTTTGAGTTGTACTCAATACTGTTTGGCAGAAATCTAATTTACTTTTATGTTTGAAAAGAAAAAGTTAAAAAAAGAAATGTTACTTGAGAATATCTTAAAATGGTGCTGCAGTTTTTATACATGTCTTAAGTATTTTAATTAAATGTGGCACAGCTCATGGGTTTACAAGCCAAATTCTTGTTGTATACATAAATAGCCATCACGATGTTTATGTAACCTCTGTTGTCCAAACCTGCAGGATCCTGCTGAATGTACAAGATGCTGCAATGCCTAAGAGAAATTTTGTTGAGTTTCACCTTATCTGCTGCTCTGCCCATGCTCAGCCAGGCTTTGGTTACACTTCTCCTCATTTCTAAGCCTTTTCTGAGATCTGGTCTTAAATATCTCACTTTGGGAGACCATCAAGCTGTGCCGCTGTATTGGCCTGAAAACGCCTGTTTTTTGTCTTCTGTGGCTGTATTTAAATTTACAAGTCAGGTTTCCCCCCTTCCATCTTTTTACTTTGCTCACATACATGTTGTAGCTGGTTTGCATCCAGATTTCTGTAACAGTTCACTCACAACTCGGCCACTTGCAAAACTATTTAAGATTCAATAGTAATGTGAGTTAAATCAACATTCTGTGCATCCAGATTTATCATTTAATGGATGACAGAAATCATGTTGAACTGTCAAGTGTAACTATAGCCATGGTTCAGACTTCAATTTTGCACTCATATTCAAAGAATAAATGGAACATAGTGATACAGCTGCAACCAGGGTGTGACTAAAGCAAACAGACAATTGCTCTCAAAAAAACAGTGTTTTAATGATGCTTTTGCCGATTATAATACACTTGTATTATTATGCATTTTGTTTCTACTGGATCAAAAGTCTGTGCTTTTTAAATAAACATTTTTATTTACTCCAAAACTGTCTGTGTTTTCACACCCAGCACGTCTGGTGGCTGAGTCCATCTGCCACACACACACTTTTCTTCCTGTTGTCTCAGGGGTCTCCATGAGATGCCAAAACTACACAAACCAATTTCTCTCTCTCTCTCTCTCTCTCTCTCTCTCGCTCTCGCTCTCTCTCTCTGTTATATAGACTCAAACACAGATTATCTTCCTCTCCTATTTTTCTATTCAAGTTCAGCTTTTCTCCCTGAGGAGAAGGTCCCTGTGAAGGAAGTGAGTCCAGAAACCAGGGGTTGGCCCCTGGGCAGCACCCCAGGGTGTCAGCATCTGTCATTATGGGATTTTTGGGTTGCTACATGGAGCCTACATGTGTGCACATGTGTGTTTCTGTCATAGCTGACATTCCACCCCCGCTCAGTCTGTTATTCTCTGTCTTCATCAGGCAGGAGCTGGATCCTTAAGGGATGGAGGAATGCATCCATTCTTGCAG
>OMKZ01030743.1:7538-18044 GCA_900302535.1 Neoniphon sammara
CAGCGCCCAGGAACCAGTCCTGGCCGGCTTTGCTGGTCAGACAGGAGCTGGAAGACAAACTACCCAAATTGGCCGGGAATGGATAGAGACGGAGAAGGGGATGGATGGAGAGGGAGGGAGAAGGGAGGAGAGGTGGCTGGGAGATGGAGGGATAGCTCCAAAGGGAGCGGAGGTAGAGCGTGCTGGGGCATTGATTTGCAATTCCAATGATGCCTGCTTACAGTGAATTACACACCGCCGCACTCGGGCTTAAGTGTGCATAAATAATCACGCCCAGCTCTGTCTCATAATGGATGGTCCTGCCCTAACAAAGTTAGCCAGCCTGTCTGCCGCGGAACAACATAAACATTAAAAGCATTATGAAAAGTGCCAGGGTGGATTAAGATTGGATGAGACAGCTCCCATCGTGGTAGTTATGAAATTGTGGCTATGAAATGACCATGGACCATGAACTTCCAAACCAGATTGTTGAAGCATACCTTTTTTTCACTGGAGGAACTGTCCTTGGAACACAGGAACCCTTTTGAGGAACCAGGACCCCTTTCCCGTGTTTGCCCTGGAGGAACAAGTCCCTCTTTTTGCCCCATGGTTTGAGTTCCTAGACCCCAAAATGGTCCCTGCAACCAAGGTAGTACTGTCCAAGTTCCTCCATCAGGGTGGAGTTTTGACGCTTTCCATGATGGCTTTGATCTTGTCCGTCATCCAAAGAACCGAGATTAAGCAAATTAGTCCGCTGATGCATGAAACAGTGACGGCTGTTTTACACTTCATTTTTTACAGTGATGAAGCATCAGGCCATTTAACCTATTTGAATCCCCGCTTGTTGACAGATTCAATTAGCTGCTGACACTTTTTACAGTGTTGTTCTCCCATGTGTCTGTTCTGTGTTTCATTGACTTTCTTGGTCAGCGGTGTGTTTTATGAACTCGCCCAGAAAATGTAACACACGTCCTGGATTTTTTCACCCGTGATCAAAGCGAACATGGCCACCATAGGATAAAAAAATAGCCCTTTAGGCTGATAGGCCCAGTAGTATGCAAAGATGGTTCAGCGAGTTAGACAATGAATGGACTGAGGGAGCGGAAGTAGCGAGAACAAACATTTTTCAAAGTTTTTGAATCACTACAAAGACAAGAGGTTCTTCATCACACAGTCATAACTGTGCACAAAATGTTTTAGGCTGATAGGCCCAGTAGTTTGTGAGATTACCCGTGGACAGACATACAGACACACGCAACCAAATGCATGATCTCCTGGCAGAGATAATCATCATGAACATAATGACAGCTTTGACATTTTTCATGTTTACGGTTTTGCTGTCAGTCAAATGCAGAATGACAAGACACCTCCTCCTTATTTGCATTAGGTTCTCTGCTCTCGATTGCAATGGAAATGCAAACACACAAGAACTTGGGGTACTTGCTATGACCCTGGAACCCTCTTCCAAAAGCCAGGCCAGGAACATCGGCCCCAGAACTTTTTGGTGGAAAAGGGGATAAATTTAAAACATTACTTGGTCAATGTCATAAATTAGTAGACATAGGTCACCAAACTATCAGCTTGGAGGGAACACTGGTCCCCTGATGTGACTTTTTTTCTTTTACGGCTTATGAATAACATTGTAAATGATCTAACATCTGTTCTCCTTCCTCCCTTCAGTTCCTTGACATATAGAACTGGGGAAAAAAATACAAAGGAAAATTCTACCTTTCTTGCACATTAATGCCAACAAGGCAACGTTCAGCACTTTTAACACTCGTCATTTCACATCCTCTCACCTACAGTAAGCACTTTTTCAGACAAAGCGCATATGAATAGCTCGGGGATAGAAACCCACTCGAGCTGTGCTGGCTAGGTGGTGAAAGCCAGCCAGACAGCCATCCAATGTCTTAGCCCGCAGTGTTAATGTGAGTGTAATCTCCCTTATTCACAGCAGTGTTGGATACAAGGGGGTGTGTGTTGTTAACGGGCCCCTACGGAGCACGAGCCAGAGATTAGCATGGCGGAGACTTGCTGAACACAAAGAGAGCGCCACAGCCAGACACCAGACTGAATGGTTTTCTCCATGTCTACAAGACGCCAGGCCAACAACGGAGAAGACAGAGAAAAGAGAAAGAGTCAGAGAATGAATGATCCGTTGGCGAAAAGCAGAGAAGGATAAAGACAGACATAAGGAGAATGAACAATAGTGGAGGTGGAAAGGGGGAGGCAGAGGAGAATAGGAGGTGAGAGGAAGCATGGTATTGACTGGGGCACTGGTGTAATTGTTTTGGCAATGCTACCGATGTCGCCATGCCAAGGCACTGTTTCAGCATCTTCATTCACTCCACAGTGGGGGGCAGAGAACAGAGGGATGCAGGGAGGGAAAATAGGAAGGAGGGAATATAGAGAGAGGAGAGGAAGCCACAGATGGAGAGAGGTGTGACGGATGGTTGGAAGATGGATGGACGGCGCTAAACGACGCCATTAGTCAACAAATTAACGGCGCGTGGTGAGCCGGGCGTGCGAGCACGTGTGTTAACAATGCAGGAGTTTGTTTGCTGTCGCCGCTGCCAACAATCAACACAACAACCGTGTTTGTTCATGTCAAGGAGTGGACACCAATCAGCTCGAAGGCGATGAGATGATAAGGGGAGGAGGGAGACACAGAAACAACAGAGCTGAGAGATAATCACGAGACGGTCAACATGACATGAAGCGCTCTTGCACTGCTGCAGATGTCATCAAATTTGGCTGACAGGCAACAAAGCCTACTGTATTTCTCTTCCCTCTGGTGTAATACTGGCTGGGAGGGTGTGCCACTTGATTGGAGGGCAGAAGTGTGACTTGAAGACACCATGGGCAGGATTTGAGTGTGCTTGCAACATGAGCAGTGGCATGGCTCCATGTTTGAGGAGACTCTTTGCCTGATGCTTACAGTAAACACATTAGTCCTTGTGCTATATTTGCCTGTTGGCGGTAGATGTTTCATGTTTTTTAGTGAGGCAGCAATGGAAAATTTGGCTACTGCCAACGACGAGAGCCGCATAACACAAAGCCCCATGGAAAGTTGCGTCAAGAGTTTAATTTTCTCAACTTTTGCCATCATGCCATTGCAAAGGGACAAAATGGATGTTGATGTATTGATTGCAGGTTGGTGTTTTTGGTCCAGCTCTATTCTTGCATACCTGATCCAACTAAGGGCTTAATGCTGATTGGTTGAAACAGATCTACCTGAACAGGGCGTGCATGACAACATGCGGCCTTTACTTGGATGTAACAGCCAAGCTGGAACAGATACTTGTTGGACAGGTGGTACATTCAAAATTTCAATTTTCAATAATCACACTGATTGGCTCAAATGGTTACAGAGCAAAAGGTGACATAACCTTGTTATTAATTGGCCCTAAGGTGTGCTGTGCACTCTGATATGCTTAATGTTGCCTTGTGATTCTAATAAAAGAAGGATGTTTCTATTTTCAAAGCCAGAGCCTGCCAGCTTAATTTGCTGGGCGTGAAATTAATTTGACTTACTGTGGTGCTGTGTGTTCTTGTCTATCACTCACATCTCTGTATCAGCAAATATGAATCCATTGACACTAAATATTATATTCGTACCAGTATACTGCAGAAACCTTGTCATTTGTGCAGAGATAACAGCTTATCTACCTCACAAATAGAAAGAAGAAAAGGGAGTAAGTTCCCTGCCATCTCTGACTCATTTCACTTTGTGATTAAGGAGAATCCACTCTGATAGATTTCTGTGATCCGCGCTAAGACCCTGCAGGTTACTTGAGGATAGTATTTTTCCGTCCTGACCCTCTCTAACTTGCTCGAACTCACCCTCTCCTTCCATTGCCTCTGATTGAGCCATTAAGCCAGCCAAGCCAGCTGATTAATATACTGCGTGTGTCAGGCTAAATTGATTCATTGAAGTAAATGATTTGATGAGAGGTCAGTCCACAAATCTCCCAGGACTAATGTGAAGCTAATGGCAAATGACAACAGGATCAGGCTAAAGCAGCGACACGCTAAGACGGACGGCACTTCAAGGTCGGAAGAGTGAGTCAAAGCATAGTTTGGGGAAAAACTAAGTTGAGGATGACACAGAGAAAGGTGGGGTTCAGGGAAGTGGTTCTACAGAGAAGGGCGGTGAGGATTCAAGATAATGTAAAATTATATCACTAAAGATTGTTTACAGCACCAAAAAGAAGAAGGAAAAGCAGAACCACAAGACGTCACAAGCACAAGAACCATTTTCTGGTACGACACAGAACACGTTTTGTTAAGAGTGAAGTATTGGCAAAATCAGAGTAGAGAGCGATTAGTCATGACTGGATTTTGGGTGAGGTGGGATTTTTGGATTTTCAACTCGCCATGTGCTCACTTTCCAGTATCATGAATGCGAGGAGCCAGAAAATGGGAAACAAAAAAATGAAAAATGCATGAAGAGAAAATGTGACAACTTCAAAATTGGTGTGAGTTGGGGGACTCGTGTATAAAGACACATCCGAACCTGCTAAAGCCTTCCATTTTTCCAGTCTAGAGCCCCGTGTCGCTCGCTTCCATTCTGCTGTGACTTTTATGTTTCTGAGTGCAACTCCCCGGCTCTGCATGGGAGGCAGACTGTACGGTCCGAGCCCTTGCAGGGGGAAACAACATCAGCCAAATGACTGAATAATTGAATGGCCAAATGAAACAGCCTGCGCCGCCGAGCAGATCGATAGACTCCACCACTCCCCATTTGGTATTCATTGATAGCTCTCTCTCTCTCTCTGAATTTTCTTCTCTTTCACCCTCTTAGAATTTTATCCTTTTTTCCTCTCCCTCTTTTATTCTCTTTTGGTTCCTCTCTCTTCCTCACACGCTATCTGTCTCTGTCATTTTGTCTTCGGCTCCCTCCCTCTCTCAGCCTCTTGCTATTGGCCTTGTTCCTGCTTTCTTCCTGTCGTGTTTTTTTTTCTCTCTCTCTCCCCCTCCCTCCTGCTCTCTCTAAATTCTTTAAACTCTCCTGTCCGTGTCTGCAATGCCAGTTCTTCCCTTCCTCTCTCTATCTCTGTGGTGAAGCGGTTTTCCCCACTGTTTTCAATATTTATTCTGCCTCTTAAGTTTGTCCAAGCCATCTAGGCGTAGACAAACTTAACATCAGATTTTGACCTTTTCTTAAAAATCAGTGTGGTCCACCTTGATAGACAGAACTTTGAGTGATTGCATATTTATTGTATGATTGATTAATACGGCACTGGTTTTCTAAGGCATGACATTAGCCTGACCTGATTCTATTGTGACATTTTGATTAGATTCAAGTATCCATGAATTTGTTTTATGAGTAATACTAGTGCAGTGCCTGTTTAAAATGTGCCTGTCAGAAGGGGCTGATTGCTTGTCCTGCAGTGCAACTTTCTGGGAGCAGTGAAAGGACCCTTGTTTTTCCTTGATGAACATGGTTAAAGAAATGTAGTGTTTTAATGCAGAAAAAAGGGTCCTCTCGCTGCAGCTCCAAGGCTGCAGCTAGACACTATTGACTTTCTGGATGCTGCAGTGTGTATCGGTCAGTCTTGTTTGTTACTGCTGGAGTTCTCTGCTCTGCTCCGATAACGTTAGTGTGTGGGTGATGGCGCAGAAGTTCACATGTACTTCATGTTCGTCTGGCAAAGGTAAATCACAAAATGCTCACAACTGCTGCCTTTTTTGAAGATCAACCTCAAAACTCTTGCATGTACGCACTTTGAAACTGTGAGCAAGACTGTTCTGGTGTTGCACTGCCCTTGCAGTTGAGTTTTGCATTTTTCATTCCATCAATCACGTGAATTAACAATTAGAAAATTGATTTTTGCAGCTTTCTCAAGAATGGTTCAACCAAAAAACTTCACACTTGGCACTGCACTTCCTTAGGACCTCAGCAATACACTGGCCAAGTGTGAAGTCGACCGGATGAATGGTTGTTGAGAAAATTGAGGGACAGACATACATACAGACAGAAAGACACACAGAAATTCCTCCTTTAATAGGTAGATAGTCAGATTAGTACTTGTATTGAGTATCAGCACAACATATCAGCTACTGGAGCAAGCAGATTCAATCCAAAAGTATCAGGGCATTTTCACACCTGAGTCTGTAAATCAAAACCTCGAGCATTTCCCATGCAAATTCGGTTCGTTGGGGCAGGTGTGAACACAGTAATCGAACTCAGGCATGGAGTCCACCTGGAGAGGGTGGTCTCGGTTTGCTTCCAAACCAACTCTGGAGCTGTTCAATTGCACAGGGAATGCAATCCGACCCAGCTGACACACTGCACAAAGAACTTGTGTTCAGATATTAAATATGTTCAGGTCTATAATATCATCTAACCAAGCACATTAATTTTGAGATGTAGCCTTGATTCCCATTCAAAGTGAATATTCTTCTGATAAAAAAACACTCACTCTCACTCAATTACTGACAATGTTGTTGTTGTTGATGTTTACTTCTGGGTGTTTTCCTGCATGGAAATTCTGACCAATAAGAAAGCAGTTTCCTCCTGCAAGGCTTTTATCAAAATTTTGCTTGTAAATGCTGTTGTGTGAACAGAAACTGAAACTCAAGCAACATTGTAACAAATTGGTCCCTATTTTGGACCAAGTCAAACAAGTACAAATGTGAAATCGCTCTAAGTATCAGCCTTCAAAAACACAAAACACCACTTTCAATATTTATTCTACTTCTACCACTCTCTGGCTTCACTGACAAAGAAAACTCCATTTGATTGCCGTATCTGCACCACGCTCCCTTTCCCTCCCATTACAATCCAACCTTGTAAATATGTGCCGGTCCGCATCGGAGATCCCATCTCAGTGGGGGCGGTGGCGTTGTCAGCCAGGCAGAAAGACACTGTTGGATTTCTGAAAAGGGGTTAACAGGTGAACGCAGAGAAGGGAGGGGAAGAAGAAGAAAGGGGGGATGAGCGGTTATGTTTGCCTGTGCTGCGACTGTGGGTGTGTGACCTCAGTCAAGCCTCATGAACACCCTCATGTATCTACCTGTTCCTCCGCATACACCGGCTGCTGAAGCAAGTGCCACTGCCTTGTGTGTGTATGGTGTGTATGTGTGTGTTCTTTGACCAAATTTCTTCACAGCGGTAGAAAAATAGGAATACCATTAAGGAGTGGGCACTGCACCAATCTTTGCTTCTACACATGGTTAGGGCTCAGGGTTGGAGTGAAAATTAGAATTTACATCAGGTTTAGGTTAGGGTAAAGGTTAAAGCTGCATATTACATCTAGAGTTTTATTTTTTATTTATTTTTTTTTAGAATTAAAGACACAATTCCCATAATCCTTGTTGCAAAGACGATGTTGGTACTCTCTCCCTGACTGGTTGCTGTTCTCTCTTTGTGTCCTTGTTTCAAACTTTGAACTGATGACAAATAATAGGCATTTTGATGAGGTAAGCTGTTGGCACTATATAATAAGAACAGCGGACCTGGGAAAAATGTTTAATTGCAAAGTAAAAATAATGCTTTAAAGGGATGGTAATATTTTTTATTGTCATCATTGGATGTAGAAAACATCATGAAAGTGGGAATTTGAAGTCCTCTTTGTGCAGAGAGAGGCCTGTCAGTCGATTTGAGTCAAACCAGCGGTTTTGTTGGGGATTAAAAGCTACTTTCACATGTAAGAGTGGAGCGATCCAATCAGAGCAAGACCTCAGTTTTCAATTCTCCATTTGATTGACTCTTCAGCTGCACCTGTTATCCTCCACTAGCCTCACCAAACAGCAGCGAGTAAAATAACTGTTAGCTTGTTAACACAGCATGACAATTTTGTGCTTTTCCTGGTTATAAGTCCACCATTTTACCAAGGACTATTTTATCACGCTAAAATTATATCAGAGGAAGTGAGGGCTGCCAAAGTGCCTCAGTTTGATATGGAACTTTAGCTAGCCATGGTGTCTACTCTAACTCTATTGCTCTCCAAAGTGTACGTTTTTAGCAAGTGAGATCTACAGCAATGTTAGCTATGAAAACATTTGCTATCATATTGTTGCAGCACAGACAGTTTGTTGGTCTTACCAACCAGACGATATTGTTACCCTACAAGGGGAACTAAAGCCCACCCAGGTCTGCTGGAATGGATTACTGTAGAAAGGACAGGCCCTAAAACTCCATTTTATTACAGTTACTGACTTTTAGGAGCTCTCAAATCTTGGTGGATGATGAAGATAGTACTCCAGAATAACACTAAGTATAAAAAATCCCTGTTTTTAACTGGGTTTACATCCCTTTAAAGCAATTCAGCAGCTTTAAAGGGATGCACACAGTATAGACACAATACTGTGTAGAGACTGCTAATCCTCTCAGTGATGTTTTTCTTTCTATGGTAACTGTTACATCTCACACTTAGGGTTAGTGTGGCAGCTGTTATTGATTATTAAATACTGATGTTTAAATGCTACCCTATAGCACAGGTTAAATAAGTTTAGGGTTTGGGTTTAAAGTTCAAGTAAGGTTTAGGGAAAGGGTTTGCAAGCAGCAGTAAACACCAAACAGAACAGCATGTAAAGCAGATATTGACTACAGTCTCGCCATATGATGCATGCTGCTTTTTGAATGTGAACCATATCCATCCTGTTTAGTCTTCTGTTTTTCATCTATGTGCACCAGCTCTTAGCACTAACGTGACTTTTTAACCTTATTTGGTAAATGTCAGCCAGGGCCGCTGGAAGAGGAGAGAAATTTGCTCATGCTGGATGCCTCATGGAGGAGCTGGATCCCTCTGGTGAAGGCAGCTTCATCCCAGGTTTCCACCACTGATAACCTGTAGCGCTCTCTTCCATTTACCCAGAATCAATGAAAAATACACCTGGGAACCACAGGATCAAACCACATGCTTTCAGTAGAGTAAGTTTTGTTATCTATCTTGCTTATTTGATTAAGGCAGTTAATTGATGAAATGATGAAAGTTTCGTTACCTTTCCAGAGTGTTTTTGTTTACCCATTTACAGTCGGTGCAGGTGGGTGGCAGGTCAGGGTGTCTTGGAGGGTTCTGAGAGGAGAGAAACTGGGGAGATGAAACAGGAAAGTGTTGCCATCCTGTGTCATCACCACCATTGGAGAGAAATGCCCTTCCTCCAATTGAGATTATGTGGGGTTCAAAGAACCAGAAGAGGCTTTTGGGCTGCTTTCAATCAGCTCTCTGGTAGGAAGGTGGAAAGTACATTGCCTCATAAAATTTCTGGTGTTCCTGTTTTGCACTACAGTATGTGTGGGGGTCTGGGCTGTGTTCTTCACTTTAATATACCAGACCACCTCATTAAAACAAATGACCATTACACACAATATCCCCATGGGGGTCATTAAAGTTTCATCTTCTCATGAAAAGCTATTGATTTTGAACCTTTGTTTTTAATGATCACAAAAGTGTAACAGTATCATTCAAAATGTAAACAGAGAATGTTGTTCCATAAAATAAAGTAATGATAAAGTCATATATTTAACCATTTTCAAAAACACACATAACAGAAAATCAGTGTAACCAACTATGTCCTAGTGTATGTATGAAATTACATGAATAATATCTACTTTCTCAATTATGTCTCACAAGAACCAACTTTTTACTTTATCTGAATAAGAAAACTCTGCAATCTAGTTTAATGTGAGGCACTTACAACCTGCTGAGTTGAGCCTTGCTAGATTTGAAGTGATAACTTAAAATGTAGCAATTCTTGTGCATGACTCAGTTCCCACACATAGAGCATGAGCCTGCTGGACAACATCAATTATTGCTTTTCCTTTATTTGCGCCCGCAGCAAGATCACTTCTCCATGTAAATAATTTATAATAAATAATTTGGTGATCGTCACTCACAAAGCATTTCCTCTCAGCCTGTCAGCCTCAGTGCACTAGACCTAAACATATTACAGCCTGGTGCAAAGGTACATCTCTCTCCTGAACCCTTGCACTTCTTTTCAGATGATTGTTGTTGTTGTTGTTGTTGTTGTTGCATGTCCATTTTGTCCTGATTTTATAGCTATGTTGGATGGAGCTTCCACACATGAAAGACAGTGCCAAAATCTTTGGGATTGCCAGAAAACATATCAACAATGGGTAACACACATTATAGGCTGGAGTTTATCAGTACATTAAATAATGACTGAATTTTTATGTTTGATTGCTACGTTCCATAATTGCATTGTTGAAGGACAGCTAACAGAATTTTGCATATAATTTCATTTAAATTAATTTAAAATAATCTTTCAAATTCACATGCTTAGCCATGGTGAATCCATAGGAGGCAGAAAAGAGCCTGAGGCAATAACCCAAATATATCTTCTATTTGTGCACATTCATAATGTCTCACTAGGTTTGAAATGTTTTTTTCATAAACATTTTGAGAACTGAACTGGTATATGAGCAATAA
Source organism: Neoniphon sammara (assembly GCA_900302535.1). Taxonomy (NCBI): domain Eukaryota; kingdom Metazoa; phylum Chordata; class Actinopteri; order Holocentriformes; family Holocentridae; genus Neoniphon; species Neoniphon sammara. Next base: position 17,915 of record OMKZ01030743.1, read on the forward strand.
TAAACTGTGAGACTACTTTAAAAAACATGAATGATCTGTAGTGAAGACTTGATTTTAGCATTTCTTCTTCTCTGTCTTCCCAGCAGTGTGCACCTCTAATGTGGTTGAGAACTAATGTCCACTTTTATAT
>OMKZ01030747.1:10347-35244 GCA_900302535.1 Neoniphon sammara
TTTATGACGTTGTAACGACATTACAGCAACATTACAGTTACAGCATTACTATTAGTTACATTGCTGCAACATACTTGAAATGTTGTAAAGTAACAGGTATGTTCCATTAATCACTTCTGCAATGTCCTCTGCATGACATTTCCTGTACTTCTTATGGCGTTCCTGCAATATTGCTAAAATGACACAATGTAATCACATAATGTACGTGCAACATTGTGATTGTGAGGTTCCATTAATGACTTCTGCAATGTCTGTTCAACGATCTCTGCATGACGCTTCCTGTACTTCATATAATGATGTTCCTGCAACGTTGCTAAAATGACACAATTTACCAGATGGTCATTGTGCCGCTTCTGTGCAACTCTGTTAAAATGTCAAAACTAAACAGCTAACCTATATCCTTTACCATATCGTTACAATTTTTGCATCCTTACACTCAGGCATGGAGCATATGGAGAATATGGAACTTCCCACTGTCACACATAAAACATGTCTTTTTTCTTTGAAATTTAATTAATGGATGTAGGTGAAAAGTCACAACCTTACAAACACAGTATGTCCTTGCAACGTTGTGACTGTGATATCGTTCATTTATGATAAGATGACGTTACTGCAACATTATACTTAAACGTTACTATCAGTTATGTTGCAGCGACGTTCCTGCAACTACTCTGTGTTAGTAAGGATACGTTGCCTGCGACATCCCGACAGTATGAAGTGAAGTTGTCACAACATCTCCAAAAAGTGGCGGAAACACTGGGACAATGTACCTGCGACGTTTAAAATGACATGCTGACAACGACACTCTGGAATTTCACTTTGTGGGTTGCCACAACACTACATGTGATGTTCCAGCAATGTTTAACATAACGAAAATTATGTTTCAGCGACGTTCCTGCAACGAATGTGTTAGGGTATGGTTCGTACTAAATTTATTCCAGGTGTTAGCCTAATGAAATGACTTTTGTGGCTATTAGCTGGACCACCAGATGTGACTAAATTGTTGTAATGACTTTTTGTCGACTAAAACATAGAGTTTTTGTTAACTAAAACTGGACTAAATCTATAAAGGATAAAAATGACCAAACTATGACAAAGTAATGTGCATTTCCATCTAAAGATTAAGACTAAATTTAAAATAGCTGCCAAAAGAAACACTGAACAGGAGCAGCGTGGTCTAAATGGTTAAGAACGGGCTAGCTGTAACATTGATGTAAATGTTAACAGGAAGTTTGTTTATTCTTTGTAAATGGTCTGAGAGAAAATGTTGAAATATAAAACATGGAAAGCAGGATAGATAAAGGATAATGTTTTTTTTTTCTTGGACTCTATTTTCCCCTGTATCCGGGTCTAAATGATTAACAGGAACACAAAGTTTTGGAATTGGTCCAGTATCGAGCGAGAACGCTGTAACCAGAAACCGTGAAACACGGCTGTAACATAATCCAATGGGGCAACCTCTCTGCATCACAGTACATCCACTAAAAGTGCTTGTTTTGCAACTGACAGGCTCAGATTAATATTATAAGTGTCTGAAAACATTATAGAAGGCGCTGGCACTCAGTGTGCATTACCTTCACTCTGTGTGCAGCAGGTATCTCCACTCTTGGAACAGCATTTTTCTGTAGGCAGTGCATTGGTATTAAGGCTATCCTCAAATAGTCAACCAAATGTTAGTCGATGAGAAGAGTCTTAGTCAACCAAGTTTTCATTGGTCAGTTAGTTGCAGGAAAAAAAAACAATCAAACTCCATTTCGTAGCTGCGCCTTTAAGCTTAACACAATTTGAAACCACGGACATAGGAAGTGGCGACACTCAGTCACTGGGGAAGCTTTATGCCTGCTTTCATTCGCATTTACACAATGGGTGTATTATCAGGCAGGAAACCCAAAGTGTGGGATAATTTTGAGAGAGTAAAATGACCATCCCAAGAAGGTGACATCTAAACTCTGCAGGCAAAGATTCACCGTTCATTCGTCCTCAAACATGAAGTATCATCTAGCCTAATGTTAGCCACCTAGCATGGCCACTTTAGATAGCCTAGATAATTAAACATATTGTCATATGTGCTACTAGGCTGATTCAGGTGTCCGCAGTTTTGTATTACTCTGTAATGTAGCACAGTGTTAACAATGTTAGGCTACTTATAACATTGTTTCTCAACCCCGAAACTCAAACCATTTTCTGACATTACCAAAAATATATGTAATTAATTAAATTAATATCTTAAATATGTGACGACTAGTCGACTAATGGCTTGAACTAGGAAAATCTTTGGCTGGGGGCAGCCCTAATTGGTAGAGGACCTCTAGTGATCCACAAACTCCAAATAGTCACTGCAGATCTGGTGGCCTGCAAGGCAGAGTGTCCAGACGGGAGTGTTAACATCCATTTGTAGCACAACTAGCCACAGCTTCAGCATGTCCCTATCCAACAACGGTAGTCTATGAAAGCCGCGCGAAAAGTGACACCACATTCTGTTTGCACAACTCAGAAATGTGCAAAGACGAACCACTGTTTATTTCTTTTATATTTAGATAACACTCATCACGGACTCCTTCGCTGTAAAAGCAAATTTAAGATCTCCTGCTCCTTTGCTAAATCAAATGTTTCGTAGTAGCCAGCAACCATCTTTCCTGAACAGAGAAGCATCCGGTTTGTTACCATGGAGATGAGAACTTGAGCCACAGAAGGTGTTCGACACTACGTTTAAGCATAAAAGCCTCTGTGACGTTCAACACTTTTCTTAAGACGTCTGCTGACATGTCAGCGGACAAGCATAAAACAGCCTTAACGTTTCCACTCTTGGACGGCTCTCTGTTTACACTGTTGTCTTCCTGCAACAGCTCACCTTCTGCGAGATTTCAGAGCGAGGCTCCTCCTCGAGCAAGACTGCTGTTACACACGTCTATCTCTGAAGGGATGCTTCCATAATGTTGTCAGACACTATAATAATAATAATATAATAATCTGAGCCTGTCAGTGGCAAAACAAGCACTTTAAGTGGACATACTTTGATGCGGAAAGGTTGCCCCATTTGATTGTGAGAACCATATTTCGCGGTTGCCGGTTATATTGTTCTTGCTCAATACTGGACCGATTCCAAAACTTTATGTTCCTATTAATCATTTAGACCCAGATAGAGGGGAAAATAGAGTCCAGGCTAAAAAAAAACAAAAACAAAAAAAAACGTAATTATCCTGTAATGTTAAACAGTAGTGATCAAACTGAAGATAGTAGGACAGTGGATCTTATTGGTGTTACACAGGTTGAGGATGGATGAACTGTTGACAGCATAGCTCCAGTGAGGGCAGGAGATCTCTGTGGAAAATGGCACTTTTGAAATAAACAATCACTCCAACATTAATTATAGAAAAATTGACACAAGATGTTTTGATTCATCATCTGAACCTCTTTGTGCATTTAGGTTATCCTACTTGAAAAATTGTTAAAATAATTTAAACTTGAAAATATATGTTGAGTGCAACCACAGAGCAATGTGGCAAGGCAGCTGCCTGCTACCTTGCTCAGGTAACTTAGCTCAGCTGACCAGGAAGAACCGGCTCCTTCAGCTCCCAGGCGGCTCTTTGTGTAGGAGTATGCACCTATATATAGGGTACCGTAGTGGTAGGGAGATGACGTCATGGGGGAGATGGGAAAAAACTGTTAAGATGTGATGGTGCTGTGGCTAGTGTAAACCCAATGTTGGAATAAAGCCAAGTTACAGTTAACTACGTGAGTGGTTATTAACGTGACATGGTTTCAGAGTTTACAGACTAAACACCCACCAGATATGGCAAAGTTTGGACCACCGGAGCAGTTTGATTTGCAGTCGTGCGAGTGGCCGACATGGAGGCACCGTTTTGACCAATTTCGAGTAGCCACAACAAAGAGGTGAGATCCAAGTGAATTCCCTTTTGTATGCAATGGGGAGGGACGCTGAGCTGATTTATGAGTCTTTGTCCCAAAACGCAACATCATTCACGACCATGCATGCTTCCACCGGTGGGCTCGGACGCCCGATGAGACCGTTGAAGCCTTTGTACGGAGCCTGTATGAGCTAGCTCAACATTGCAAGTTTGGGACAATGAAGGACGAGCAAATACGGGACAGGATAGTGATTGGCACACTGGATAGCAAGGTCTCTCAAAGACTGCAACTGGAGCCTGAGCTAACGTTGGAAAAGGCTGTCCAACTGGCCCGACAGAGTGAGCTGATAAAAAAGCAGAATGTTGATATGCATGCCGACAGCTCTGTTAATGCAGTGAAACACAAGCCACAGCAACAGACAAATGAGAAAAGGAGTGACAGACGCAAATGGCAGAACATGCAAAAACAGGGTGAGTCAAACAGAGTCAAACAAAACACATGCTCACAGTGCAACAGAATGCACGGTAAAAGTGAACCCTGCCTAGCATGTAACAAAAGATGCAGAAAATGCAACAAAATGGGACACTTTGAGGCTGTATGTAAAATGAAAGTGTGGAAAGAAGTAATGGCAGTGACACCTGCAGAGAACGACAATGATGATATGTTCTTCCTGGGAGCTGTGATAGAGCCAGAAACAGACATGATAGAGCAGCCAGACTCAGATGAAGAGTGGCGTGTGATTCTCCCAGTAAATGGCAGCCCAGTCAAGATAGATACTAGGGCTGACATTACTATAATGTCTCAGAGTTCATACAACCAACTGCTGCAGCACACCAGGCTGGTCAGGGCAAGAGACAGTGCCACCATCCCAGGCGGGAAGGTAAAATGCATAGGGAAATTCCTTGCCTCCAGCCTGTATAAGGGACAAAAGTATGCATTCTGGGTGACTGTAATCAGTGGGCCATTTACACACAATCTGCAGGGGAGAAGTGTTGCTAAGAGAATGGGCCTTGTGATGAGGCTTGATGCAGTCAACACACAGGTGTCTAGTGATGTATTTGGGAACATAGGGCTGCTGAACTGTGAACCAGTCAAGACTGAGTTGAAGCCAGATGCTGAGCCCTATGTGATGGCAACACCCCGCCGGGTGCCGTTTCCCCTCCTCCCCAAAGTGGAAGCCAAGCTGAAACGCCTGCTGGCTATGGGCATCATAGAAGAGGTAACCGAACCCACTGACTGGTGTGCACCGATGGTGCCTGTAGAGAAAAAAAACAGGAACAAGGGCGTTGACCTCAAACGTCTAAATGAAGCAGTGAAGCGTGAAAGATGCATGCTGCCCACGCTGGAGGACATTACCCCAAAGTTAGCTGGCACCAGGGTGTTCTCCACCTTGGATGCATCAAGCGGCTTCTGGCAAATTCCTCTCGAAGCCGGAAGCCAGAAGCTGACCACGTTTATCACTCGATGGGCAGGGTTTGTTTCTGTCGACTGCCATTTGGGATATCTTCAGCTCCAGAAATTTTTCTAAGGCTGATGACTGACATTCTCAAGGATCTGGATGGGGTCATCGTCATGATGGATGACATTCTAGTGTTAGGGCCAAACATGGAGGAACATAACTAATGCTTGAATGCGGTTTTGAGGACCATCCAGTGGTCAGGGTTGAAACTCAACACAACAAAATGCCACTTTGGCAAGTCTGAGCTGCGCTACTTCGGCAACATAATCAGCACAGAAGGGATCAGACCCAACACAAGTAAAGTGAGTGCAATCACAGAAATGCCAAGCCCGACTAATGTCAAGGAACTGCTCCGAATGCTGGGACTTATCAACTACCTGGGTAAGTTCCTGCCAGGCCTATCAACCATGCTACACCCAGTCACCGAACTGCTCAAGACAGTACGTGGTCATGGGGTGAACCTCAAGAACAAGCACTGCAGAGAGCTAAAGCCATGCTTTCATCGGCACCAGTACTCACCTACTATGACCCCAACCGCCGAACTGTTGTCAGTGTGGTTATGGTTTGGGGGCCACAGTGCTGCAGGAGACACTCTGTCCAGGAGCCTGTTGAGCCAGGAGGCTCAGTCAGCCACGGACCGAGATGTTCAAGCATATGTGGAGGCAGTGATTACACACAAACCTATCACACCCGCCAAGCTCAACGAGATAAGGGAAGCTACTCAGGATGACCATGACCTCCAAATGGTCATCACCTGCATCCGGGAGGGCTGGCCTCGTGGGATGGCTGAGTTTTCATCTGCACACGTATTATGCCGCCAGAAACCACCTCTCTGAGTCAGCAGGACTAGCACTGTACCAGGACCGTATAGTCATCCCCACACAGATGAGACACGCAGTCCTACAGCAAATTCATGACAGCCACCAGGGACTGTCCAAGTGTCGGGAAAGAGCAAGGATGTCCATCTGGTGGCCAGGCATCAGTGGTGACATAAAAAAGACTGTGATGAGATGTGAGTTCTGCATCGAGCACAAGTCAAAACAGAGACGGGAGCCTCTCCTCACAACCCCTCTGCCAGAGGGACCCTGGCAGAGAATTGCGGCAGACCTGTGTGAGCTGCAGGGCAAGACCTACCTAATAGTTGACTACTGTTCACGTTACACTGAGATGGCCATGCAGTTTACATCAGCGGAGTTCTGAGATTTCAGTAAGGAGTATGGTTTCACTCCCACAACTTCCTGCCCCCACTACCCCCAGGCAAATGGGCAGCTGAAAGAGCAGTTCAAACTGCAAAACGGATCCTCAGACAGCCTGACCCATTCCTAGTCCTGTTGAGTTACTGAGCAACCCTTAGTGCTGCGACAGGGGCCAGTCCAGCTTAACTGATGTTGGGGCAACAGATCCACACCACTGTCCCCACATTGGAGGAGAAACCGCAGGCCACGCCAATCAGCTATAACCAAGTACTAACAAATGACTCTAAGGCTAAATTGGTATATGAGTATTTCTATAACCGCCGACACGCTGTTCGCCCTCTCCCAGAGCTACACCCAGGCCAGTCTGTCAGAGTCATGCTGGAGAGGACATGGAAGACTCCAGCAGAGGTGGTTGGGAACTCTACAGAACCAAGATCATACCTCGTCAGGATGGAAAATGGCACAGTGAGGTGCCATGACAGGAAACATCTGCAGACTGTTCCTGAGAGCATTGAGCCTGCCAACCAACAGCATTAGCTGGAGGACAGGACACAGAGCCAGTAAGCAGCCTGCGCCCCACACCAGCGTGAGTGGATCACCCTTGGGCCAGCCGCCCACAGAGACCACACCAGGGTCTCCCTTGTGGCCCTCTGCATCCCAAGGGACAGCAAGACTGACCTCTAGATGCCGTGAGGTCAGATTGCCGATCAGGTTCAGTGACTCTCAGTGACTGACTTGTGATAATCTTAGACTGAGTGTTAAACAAAAAAAGGGGTTTATTGAACTGCACCTTTAAGGTGTTCCTTCTAAGTGCTTGGTAAAGGCAGCTGGACTTGATAGAGGTTCTAGAAGACGTTTCGCCTCTCATCCAAAAGGCTTCTTCAGTTACAACTGACTGGTGGGGAGACCCAGGTATTTATCCTCTTGCAGAGTCGTTTACTCGTTGAGGTCACATGTGAGTCGTTGACCCCCCCCGGCCATCATGTGAGTTGTTAGGGTCAAATGAGTCATGGTGTGAATGGGTGTTCGGCCTGGGGAGTGATCTCAAGACTGTGTTGTAAGTGGCTGATAAATGGTGTTGTAGGCCACCTCCTCTGTTCAGTGATGGTCGTTCCAGTTTGATGTAGATGGCTTCTTTCACTCCTTTTTCAAACCACCGGTCCTCTCTGGGCAAAATTTGTACATTATTGTCCTCAAATGAGTGTCTCTTGTCCTTCAGATGTAGGTGGACTGCTGAATCTTGACCTGAGGTATTGGCTCTCCTGTGTTGTGCCATGCGCTTGTGAAGCAGTTGTTTTGTTTCCCTAATGTACAAGTCTACACTACATTGCTCTGCTTGTGCCTGGCTGTTTTGTCCTTGGGGTGGACAAGCTTCTGCCTCAGAGTGTTGCTGGGCTTGAAGTGCACAGTGCACAGGGATGCGGTGTTTGCTGAAATCCTCCTGAGTTTTTCCGATACTCCGGCAATGTAAGGGATGACAATGTTGTTCTGTTTATTGTCCTTCTCCTCTCTTTCTGTTCTATGTGTTTTTGTGGTTTTGACGAAGGCCCAGTTTGGATAACCACATGTTTTAAGTGCTTCCCTGATGTGTTTCTGTTCCTTCTCCTTGCTGTCTGCCCTTGTGGGCACATTCTGAGCCCGATGGTGTAGGGTTCTGATAACCCCCAGCTTGTGCTCCAGTGGGTGGTGGGAATCAAAAAGCAAATACTGATCTGTGTGTGTTGGTTTTCTGTATACGTCAATGTTGAGGCTTTTGTCATCTTCAATCTGCACTGCACAATCCAAAAAGGCCAGACTGTTTCCATTAACATCTTCCCAAGTGAACTTGATGTTGCTGTCCACTGCATTGATGTGCTCCGTGAAGGCTTCCACTTCATGTGTGCTGATCTTAACCCAGGTGTCATCCACGTACCTAAACCAGTGGCTGGGGGCGTTCTGTTATGGCTGGGTGTTCCGTTATGCTAAAATGCCCTGAGATGCAGGGCAGAAAGAATAATGGGACCAACAAAGACTTGTTGTACTGGAATGTTGTGTTGTGTCCTTCAATAGGAACACCAACTACTGAGGGCAGAATAATCCCTACATTGCTGTGGACTGAGGGCAGTCTACCCTAAAGTCCTAGTTTTCAGTTCATTGTGCATGTTCGGTTCGTATTAATGCTAGGGAGAGTTGAGAGTTCTTTAAAATTGGATTAAGTCTAGCCAGGTTTGTATTTTGTACTTGTAGTCTCCATTGATCTCGAAAAGGGGAGATGTAGGAGTAAGCACCTATACCTAGGCTACCGAAGTGGTAGTGAGATGACATCATGGGGGAGACGGGGAAAAAACTGTTAAGACATGTGACGGTGCTGTAGCTAGTGTAAACCCAATGTTGGAATAAAGCCAAGTGAACAGTTAACTACGTGAATGGTTATTAACATGACACTTTGTTCAGTATCATGGTTCAGTTATTCAAAATCAGTCAGAGTTAAAGATATTGTTCAATAGAATCTTCTTCCTCTTCTTCTTCCAACTCAGAACAATTAAACTGAATCAAATTTGAATGAAATTAAACTTTACTATGATCGTTGTTTTAAAATACTGCCTGGTTGAAGTTCAAAACAGCACTACTGTGAAATGGACAGCTGTACCTACAAGCTTTGAATCAGGACATTGTAGCTATATAAATTCACTGTCAAACTGTACAACACACCCTGGGGGAACAACTTGAATGGGACACCAGTTTTGATTCATCATCCAGAGTTTAATCCAGAGTTTCTTATGTGGATAATATCCAGATAAGATTTATCCACATGCCAGTTACGCTTTAACATCACTGTATAAACACTAATGTGATAATGCCAACTGTAGGTGTGCTTGATTGTACCCTTGATCCTGTATGTGTGGGGATTACAATACTTAACAGTAAACCTGCCAGTAGATAATAATGGCTGAATTATTACACTGTGCTAATTCATTGACAGTTTTTAGCAAAATGATTGCATTCTTTGCATTTTTACTTTCATGTGGAACACAATATCATGTCATTTCTAAACTGGCTTACAGTTCAGTGGTTTATCTCTTAAACCTGCCTATGTAAAAGGAAGACAAACCAGGCATGAAGGTAGGTCAAAGACTGAATATTTTAGATGGGGAGTATAGATGGTTTATGTGGCTCGTGTGGTCAAATGCATTTACACTTGGCCAGATTGTTTCCAGAATACGTCTCAAGACTCCTGATGTTGTCTGAGAAATAAGATTTAAGTCCAGCTCCAGTGTATCTTGGATGCATATATACTTGGCCTTTTAGCTATCTGATCGCCATTCCATCAGCTCAAGAGGCATGAAGTGGCTAAAGACCCTATTATAATTGTGCAATTGCAACGACCAGCGCTAACCACTGCATCATAGCGCACGTCAATAAGGGCGTATCCAAACTTGCTATTTTTGTTGATTTGAGCACAGCCTTCCTATTCACTCTAAGCATAAAGGGGCTGGGTGTAGTGGAGAGGAGTTTGGAGATGAATTATGAGCTTCATGGAATTCATTATGTCAGAGGAATAAATGAATAAATCATGTAGACATGCATTTCATTATTGATTGTTTTTCTTAAATGAAGTAACAAATGTAATTAATGCAATAAAGAAAGAGCAATCTATGGGTACAGCTCCTCTGCCAATTGGTCCTTCTTCTTGCTGTGTGTTGTGCATCAAGTTAGTCTGCTCCATCACCACATTCAGTTCAACCTCTGACTGTCTTACTCTTTGAAATGTTTCTTCTGAAAAGTTATGCTGGCATCTTGCACAATATATATATTGTGTAAAATACAAAATGGCACGAAGAAGGCACTGACTTTCTGAGGACTGTATTGGAATTTGCCACCCAACTTGTCCAAGCATCTACAACATTTTCAGTGTTCGCTCCACTTTGGTTCTTACCTCCAACAACACATTGTTGAATCTACATTGCTGCTGAGTTGTTGGAATATTATATGATGTAATAAGCCGTGTGTGTAAATGATATCGATGGTCTCCAAACAGACATCCATCCAAAGCTGTAGTGGCAGAAGGCCGCCAAATTAACAGGTGACTGACATTGCACCAAGAGTAGATGTGGTCCTCAGGGCTCTTAAAGGTAGTGGTGTAGGATTTTAATTAAGTTGAAGACAGAAATGGGATATAATATTCATAAATTAGCTTTTTATTAGTATGTAAAAACCAGAAATGAAGAATCATAGTGTTTTCATAAAGTTACAATAAGTCTTTTTATCTATAAAAGGCGCAACTTTTATGTTGGCTGCCATCATGCGCTGCCATTTTTCTGCGGTGCCTCAGATGGACAAACCAACCTAAAGTCATTTGCGATAAAAACAATATTATCTTCCAAGTTGCTGGCAGAAGTGGTGGTGGCGCTAGCACACTGGTTGGCAGTGAATTGGTGGATTAGTTACCAAAGAGAAGAAAAGTGGTTGGTTAGCTGTGGCAGAGACATTATACATCCATGGTGAAGCTGCCTTACAGGCGACTGTCAGGGCAAAAAGCACTCAGGCTTTTTCCTTTGGTTGTGTTGTGAGACCGTGGAGAAATTGATCATACATATGGATCATATCTATGGATTATACTTAAACTGCAGAAATGAAAACATGATGAACCAGAAAGAGAACGGGACAAACAACGGCAGAAAACTAGAATAAATATGGGCGCAGCTTTTATGTCATGGAAATCACTGAAGATGGCCAAAGGTTTTCAAAGCGACGCAAATGTGTGTTTTCTCCTGCACAGGTAATGAGCCTGAGTAATTATCTTATGTTAGTTATGATAGAATGTTTGCAGTCTAAATAACTAAAATGTCAACTACATTATCTCGTCACTTGTCAATGCCATGATTTAATGTTACTATAGTTAAACTAGTGCACTCAGTAGAGTGGATCTCCTCCAGGCATGTGTGGACACAATGTCTATATAAAGTAGATATTTGTTACTGCTTTGTACCACAAGAAGTAGTGAGAACAAACATTTTTCAGAGTTTTTCAATCACTGCAGTGACAAGAGGTTCTTCATCATGTTCATAATTGTGCGCAAAAAAAATTAAGCTGATAGGCCCAGTAGTTTGTGAGCTGAGGACAAACGCATAATCTCCTGGCAGCAATAATTATTTGACCTCATGAGTTACCGTAGCCTCAGCTGGACACGTTTGGAAAGGGGGGGGGCTGTTTTGTTGCATTCTGCCTTGTAACCATTAGATGCCACCAAATCCTACACATTGGTCTTTTAACGCAATGACTTAATTTTTTTAATCAAAGTATCAACATCTGCCCTTGCACTCCCTCATTTAAATACACCTTCCATTTTGGTGCACCACCCCCCCAAACCTTTGTGCCAAGCCTGGTGCGCAAGGATAAAAAAACAAACAAACATGTGAACGGGCAAAGCGTGTTTCCAGGTCACCAAAATACTAAGTCGTCATAGCGCTGTATGCAGCTGTCTTTATGCACCCACGAAAATAGGGCCCTAAGTTTAAATGAGGTCACTGTGGTTGTGAAGCACTTTGTAACTGAAGTTTTGAAAGGTGCTATACAAATAAAGCTATTATTATTATTATTATTATTATTATTACTGAGGATGGTATGCCTGTTGCAATTTGGTAATAATAATGATTTCCTACTGGCCAAGGCAAGATATGCTGGTCCTACCCTTTAAACAAATAAAGCACATAGTGGGGACAGAATCTTCATTTGAATGAAGATAAAGGTCAAGCAAAAATCAGCATAGATCACACACACACACACACACACACACACACCCTTACGCTTTGGATCGTTAGGTATGGTTCCATTATATCAGAAACGCGTAGAAACTCACATGCATTAGTCATCCATAAATTTATGTACAAAATGTTCGCAATACAGTCTCTTTGACTCTCTCTTCTCTCTGTCTCTATCTCTGTTTATCTGTTTCTTGGTCATCCTGAGCCTCCCTTCACTCTGACGTCAAAGACAGGCTCTCTGACCCAGATCCCTCAGTAAGTCGCAATAAAGCTCTCTCTACTGGCCTCTCTCTCCACTCTAGCACAGCCTTTGCTCATGCAGTGATGATCACTCTGATCAGAGATTACTATTCTGGCTGCCCGACAATGGGCCAGATGCAGCAAGCAGTTTACGAACAAATTTCTTCCTATGTTTGTTCATATGCGCTGATTCCTTCTTATTTTGTCAGTACCCATTGATTTCTGGGATTCACCAATGTTTACGCCCATGCACGTGGTAGCACAAGTGAGGGTATTGTTTTCGGTCCTCTGTGGGTGTGTCGGATCAAACTGTTGTGATCCGAGTTGTACCAAATATGATTGAAGTGTTAAGGGTCAAGAAAAGAAGAACTGATTTCATTATGAGAAGAATCTGTCAAAGGCCAAGGTTACAGGTTAAGATCAAAGTTTTGGCCCAATGCTAGTACATTGGGAAAATTTATAATGGCCACATCAGTGAATTTGTTAAGAGATACACATATGCTTATTATTAAACACTAATACAAAGTCATCTATGAACTTTCTAGTGGTCACATGACCTTTGACCTTAAGTGACCTTGAAAGGTTGAACTCAAGGTCATGAAGCTTTTCATGATATACACTACTGAAATTGACAGATTTAAGAGTTAAGGGTCAGGAAAGGAAGAACTGATTTGATTTTGAGAAGAATCAGTCAAAGGTCAAGCTCACAGGGTCAAAGTTTCTGTTGGTCACATGACCTTTGACCTTCATTGACCTTGAAAAGTTGAACTGATGGAAATATTTTGCACACGTGATTGGTCCTATAGCATTTCACCGCCAAACATGCAGCTTGTGTGTGTTGCACTCTCGGAGTGCCGCTAGTTTCTTTATTCTTAAGATTTTTTAGGCATTTCTGCTTTATTGGATGGTCACAGTGGAAAGAGACAGGAAATACAGGACAGAGAGAGAGAGAGGATAACATGCAGGAAAGGGCACAGGTCAAAATCAAACCTGCACTGCAAGGCTCATAAGTATGTTTGTACATGCTCTACGTGTTAATCCACTGGGGCTCCCTTTCTGGTTTCATTTTTGTTTCTCTCTTAGTCGAGTAAAATTTTATTAGTGATCGAGGGCATTTTAACCCTGAGAAGAAAAAAATTCCCGTTGTCACAGTCCACAAATAATTTGTCCAACGCATGGAAACTGTCACAGATTTCAGGATAGGACTTAAATGCAGACACTCAAATGTTAAGTCCTAAATGATGTCAGGTGGAAACAACAAAGGCAGCAAGGAGTCCCAGAAGGTAAATGAAGAAAGACAAACCAGATACTCAGATGACACTCAACCAGGAACTTCCAACAGGATGGAAAACCGGAACATAATAGGATGAACAGGCAAGGAACACAGACAACAGCACAGGTATATATAACTAAGGGGAACTAGATAAGACACAGCTGTGAGGAGGGAGGGACCGAAAACTAGAGGGAAATGGGAGGATTGGCTTCAGGGAGAGGAGGCAGTGACAAAGAAGGTGGGGGAGGCTGTTTCAGTTTTTCAGTACAGCAGAAGTGTAAACTCATGCTTAAAACACAAAATAATTATGTGTTTAGATGTAAATGTTTGAACACTGGAGTTTGTAATTGTCAACCCAAACCCTCTCAGGCTCGACCCGATCACGTCAGTTCTGGCTCAGATTATTTCTGGGTCTGGCCAGTCCAGCAGTGTTGGGATTAAAGCATCGGGCTCAGTGCGGATTCTGATCGGGAAAGGCTTTGATTTTTGGGTCTATTAAAAACTGTACTCAACAACTTCATCTTTTGCAAAAGTATCAAACATCAGCCCTGACACAAATAAATCTAATTTATTAGATGAAGGGACAAGATAATAAATGTCTGCATTCACATTTATTAAGTGATCCTGCTGAAATTCCAAATGCCAGATAAAGTAGGTGGAAAATTTATAGGCTATTCTTGCTGACTCCAATGCAAGTCTTTCCTTTTTTCTCTCTCCTTGAGATGCATTTTAGGAATTGAGTTGAGACATCCTTCAAAATGGTGCGCTGAGATTGATTTCCGGGTCATAGGCAGGAGGATAGAGGAGAGAAGAGACGAGGAGGCACAAAACAGAGAAATGAGAAGAGCCTAATGTGGGCTGAGAGACATGAGGTGATGGCAAACAGGTGTGCAGCAAGACTGGAACAAATACCAGGTGGAACTATGGCAGAAAGAAAGGGACACACAAACAGCACCAAAACAGAACAAGACAAACAGCTGAAACAACCAGAACTAGACAAACTGTGACAGAAACACATTTTAAAGTTGAAGAACATAAAAAAAGCATTAAATGAAAGTCATTTAATGTGAAATAATGATTAGATTACTAAAATAAAAATATTTGAGTGTTTTTGAAATAACAGCAAATAAAGCCTATAGACTATGACAAACACAAAGAAATAGTTGCATAAATGAACTTTAGAGTGTAGAACTGCATCATTACTGCGGGGGGCTTCAGAAACTTAACTTCCATCCACATGTGATGTAAAATGATGTGTTGTCTAGGTCACTGGTGGATAGATGAACTACAATTGAATTAAGTTGGTCTCCACCCAGCCACCCTGGGGACCTGTTTAGTCTAATCAGGAGGCATGCTGAAAGTGGGGCTAGCAGCCTGCTAACCTGGTACAAAAAATGAACATCTCAGATCTCAGAATATCAGTGCAATGGATTTTGTGGATAAAAACACATTTTTGAATGTTTGGCACTTTCAAACATTTAGCTGTACTTATACAAGCCAAAGTATACAACAGAAAAAAAATGCAGCAAAGAGAGGCCAAAGCTGCCACTGCAGTAACTTAGCAACAGGATGTGGATGACGGCACCAATGCAAACTCGGAGCCGACAAGAGCAAGCTGTGTCTTTGCTCTGTGTCCTTGGTGATACCAACAGATTGCTGAGTCCCTTTATCATCATGAATTTCACCATGGACAGTTGTTGCCAACATCAGCCTGGAGGAAAACTGTGTGCTTCCCCAATACACAATATTATTACACACAAAAGCTTTGCTCCTCACCTGGACTGAGGTAACCTGCTCCAGACCTTCATCAGGATCCCACAAACTGGAGGAGGCAATTGAGACCAGCAAAGCCAAGAGGGCCGATGACCTGAGTAGCTAGAGTTTTGGCCAACAAAGTTATGTAGACTATTTGTTGTTTTCACTTAAGCTATAATGTTGGGATTAAGAGTGGTAACCTACCAGCCAATTACATGGTGAGCAAGCTCATGTTGAGCTAAGAATAGTTGTTACAAATTGAATTAAGCTCATCAAAATTGTCAGAAGTAAACTCCAGCGTAATGTTGGTTTGTCCTTTACTTTTTAAAATTGCAGTATCATTAAAGGATAATTCTGGTATTTTTAAACCTAGGCCCTATTTTCCCATCTTTTTGGGCCTAATTGATTACTAGGGGGCAAAAACCTTTGGAATTGGTCCAATATTTAGCAAGAACGCCATTACAGGCAACTGGCATAATGGCTGCAACGTAATCCAAAAGGGCATTTGTCTGCGTCAAAGTATGCCCACTAAAAGTGCTTCTTTTTGGCACTGACAGGTTCAGATTATTATTAAGTGTCTGACACAATGTTCCAGACGAGGGAATGAGATGCTGCACCTTGCCAGATATCCAGGTAGCCGGAAATGAGACAACAATTGTTTGGAACTTGTTAATTTAAACCATAGGCCATACTTTTTTCATGAACATTTGAATTAGAGCACTTATTTCTGTTCCATTTAAATGCTGCTTGACATATGTTCAATAGAATGCTACAGAGACTTGCTGTTTTTGCAGGACTGAGCAGCCGCAAGCTTATGGTGTGGAGCATCTCTTCAGGGCTTAACATGATGGTGAGGGCTGGGGGTGGAGGGTGTTGTGAACTGGCGGTGGCCAGTGAATAGCAACCAAGAGTATGGAACTTTGTATTTAAATAAACCGCTCTGATGTGAAAATGAGTGTGTAGTTGGAGTGCAGGCTGATCAGTTGATAATCAGATGATGCTTAGTTGATTTTTGTGCCATGAATGTCTTCGTGTTCCTGCCTGGACCTATGCTAAAAGCTCCATTCATGAATTAAATCTGCTCTTTAAAGCTGTCCTGAATTCTTCATGGCAGTCTGTATGACATGATGCCCTCTCAGCTGCAGAGACTTTTCCTAATTTGGCTAAATTTTTAACTTAGGGACGTAGTTAATGCTTCATCATGTGCAGCACTTGTTGGGAACATTAAGTGGGACCTGCTCTGTCAATAACCTAGTGATTTTTTCTTTTTAGTAGTGCATGGTTCATCTGCATTTTCTGCAGATAAGCCATTTTTCTGCAGGTTGGCCTTTTTTCTGCAGTACATTTCATGATTGCAGAGTAGCAATCCTGGGGGGTCTAGTATATGCATGGGCTCTATCAAACTTGCTCAACTTCATTATTATTATTTTTTTTAAGACATCACTTTATTGAAAAGTTTCAATTACAGTCAGAGAATTCAACTTTGGAAATACAGAACAATGTCTGGCATCTCACATTAAAATAAATAAGTGCATACATATGAGAAATATAAAGTTAAAGAAGTAATTACATCTGTCAGTACAGGTATAAAATGTAACATAATAAAATAATAAGGGAGAGAGAAAAAAAAGGAAAACAGGCGAGGCAGATTACATTTCTCTAAATATTTCTTGAATTATGTTTACAGTATGCAGACATTTCTTATTGTCAATCATTTTTATAAATTCAAGGTAGTTCTTAAATTCAGTTTCAAACACAGGAAAGGAAGGCAGACCTGCTCAACTTCATTATTCTTCTGGACTGTTTATAGTTTTTGTGCATCATGCAACTGGAACAATCATGCATGTAATCTTTACCTCAATGCCTTAGTATCTCAGAGAGTTTAAATCCATAATCACAAATCATCATGCTTCAATTTTGTTTTGACTGAATTTAAATTATGTTGCATTGTTTTATTTGTCCTATATTTTAATTGTTGTTCAATTCAATGTTTTAACAGATTTGAATTGTTTTCATTATTTTGCATCATTCTACTTTTACCTTACTTTCCTTTATTGTTCAACTTTTTTCCTTAATGCTTGATTTTGTATCTTTTGAAATTTACTGATTTGTGGTTGTTTTGATATTCTTTATTCGTCACACTCGTAAAAAAAAAAAAAAGAGAGAGAGAGAGCGATATCTGCCCACAATTTGTCTTCCAAGTTGAAATAAATTAAATGATTTTGGCTGATGATGTTGTACAAAAGTATCTACCGGGCTATCGTAAGTAACTGCATGACTGCAAGAAGATACATAAGCTTATTAATCAGTTTTTGCCAGACTGCCTGAGCGGAGCAGCCAAGAATACTGAATGTACCTCAAACGTGCCAAAATCTAAGTGATGAGCTTGAGGCTTGAACTGTATTTGGCTAGATAACTGGGCACACAAGAAACAAGCTGTAATTTCATCTAGTTTGACGTTTGGCGTGTGTCTTTGTGTATGGATGTGTGGGTATGTATTCAGCTATGGATGGCAGAATTTATTGCTTTTTCTGCTTCAATATTTAACAAACATATTACAATTTACAATCTTGCGCCATCTTTGTTTATTTGTTAGAAGGCCAGCAAGTTAGCTACTTGGGGGCCACTGAAGGCCAAGCCAAGCCAAACAAAAACTAGTTAAAAACATCATTACTACAGTCCAAATTGAAAACCTCCTATGAAATTCCAGTCCCGAGAGCCAGGAAGCCGGACGGCACTTAATGAGTGCTGATTCACGCTGCATTGGCAGTCCAGCTGAACTAGGCTTGCCTAGTCTTGTTAGTCTTTTTAGGTAAGCAGATATCTCAGTTATTATTGTGTAGTTACTTCAATGTTTTTGGCAGCCATGTTGAAAAAAGAGGCAACCTCATAACTTTTTTTTTTTTATTTAATCATGTATTACTAAGAATGAAAGTACTATAAATCAAACATAAATATAAAAATGAGATTATTAAATATGGATGCATCCATCCATACATTTTTCATACCCAGTTATTCCTATTTAGGGCCATGGGGAACTGGGGATTATTCCAGCATGCACTGGGCATAAGTCAGGGAGACACCCTGGAGAGATCACCAGTCCATCACAGGGCTAACACACTCACTGACACTCAAAAGTTATTAAATAGAATATCAGTTATTTTTAAATTTTAAATTAAAAAGAAATCAATCAAAAAATGTATATGCTGTATTTAATTTAGTTATTTATAGAAGCTATGAAAATAAAAAATATGAATATGTATATAGTGTGAAATGGAGGAACCATTATGGAAATATAAGTATAGAAACAATACAAATATAGAAAAAGAATCATCGGTAACATTTTAAAATATAAAGGCCTATAACAACTAAATATTAAATATTAAAAAATAAAGGAAAATATATGTGAAGAAAAATATAAAGATATACAGAAAATATGTACATATAGAATAGAATATATCTTTAAAAAAAGATTCAGAGAACTGATGACAATATGTAAGTGTGTATCCCAGTGTGCAGCTCTCATATAGTGCATCACTGTGGGTTTTTGTTTTGTTGATGAGTGCAAGCACTTTAGCCAGTGTTTAGTGTATATAGTGTATATATATAGGTGTTGCTGCTCCACTGCGATGGTGTGAACAGAGCTTAAACCTTCCTATAATCCCCCACTGCTCCGCATGACTTCAGCGTGATGCACAAGCCAAACAGCAATGCCACTGGCTGAGCATGGTTTTGCCTGTGTGCCTCTCAGCCAATCAGAGTTCCCAAGCTCAGCATCCACCCCTGTTGCGCAGTGATGCAATGAGTGAGCTGAGGAGGGAACCAAAGAGGCAGAGGGTTTCTATAGGTGCTTCCCAATCCCTTATTTTATGCCTCCTCGTCTCCTCACTCCTCCTCCTCACGACCCGGAAATTGTTCAGTCTCCTCAATCATCAAGAATGTCTCAATTCAGTGGGTGTTTCCCATTCACAAATCACAGTTCAAGTTATAATCTGAGCTTTGCAGGGGTCTCTAACATAACTAACGTTAGTGGCAGAGATACATGAATGGCTGACCGAATAAATAAATAAATAATGTGCAATTTCCGAGAGAGAGAGAAAGAGAGAGAGAGTTCACTGCGCCTTATGTGGTCCAATTAGAAAAAGCCTCCTATGTTTGAATTAACCCAGACTCCTCCCATCAGGAGGAGCCTGGGCTAATTTAAGAGGTGAAATCATTTTAAAGGTGAAAACTGATAGAGCTAGAGATTGTAGATTTAGTGACAAGGTTCGTACAAAGTCTCCAAAGTTAAGAAAATGCTTAATTTTAACCGTTAGGTTTTTAAGGTTAGGAATATGCTCAAATTCAAATACACTCCTTGAAAAATGCTTTATTTTCAACATAATCTGGTGCTTCATATACATAATCACTCATGTAAAAAATAATATTTGAAATGATCCTCTACAACTGATCATTTATAGAAATTAGCAAGCATTAAATGATCATGATCAAAAATACAGTCAAAGTTAATGTGAACAGCTGGTGAAAAAATAAAGTGACAATATACATTGATTGCTATGGGTATAAAGGAATTCTGTAAACTTTATTTTTCGCAGTTGTTTATTAAAGTAACAGTTTAGATGATTAAGGCTTCAAGGTTGCACTTTACAATAATGGTAGAAATCATATGCTTAAATATTGCTTAACTAATGCATGACTCATGATGATTTAATGCATGAATTAATGCAGGACTTATCATGAATTCCTGTTGCTCACCATTAACAAATGATCAAGTCACTATGACTTTTTGTGATTAGTTCACACTTAATAGATCATCAGCTAAGGAATGTTAATTCACAGTTACTTCATACATTAATGGTTATGCAACCAAATTAGCTGGATTCCTCTTACATAAAAGTTTATTTCAGGACCATGTATTTGCTCAGCCTCTGATATTAAAAAAAAAAGCGTGAATTTGCAATAGCTGTGACCATGTATGTGCATGCATCCAGGCATGCATTTATTCTCACACACACACACACACACACAACCTCAGAAACACTTCATCTCCATGACAAATTTCAGCCTCCTATAGGGCAAAAACTGTGGCCACCACAGAGTTCGACCAACGGAACAAGCTATGAAGCTGCTGGTCACAGCCAAAAAAACAAAAAAACTGCTACATATTTCTATGAGAATAGATCCAATGGTATTTTTGACACATTTACAACATAATGTGTGGAACATGAGGGATTTTTTTTTATTATTTGTGTTGTTGAAAGCAGTGGAGTGTACCATGGTAGAGAAAGATGCACTAAAACCAAAATCATCTAGCAGGTACCAATTTACAAATTAGATAATGATTAGACATGTTTAAGTTCAACAGAAGTACCATAGGCCTATCCAGTAAACTGACAACTGATTGTGAAAAACACATGAAGTGCTCATCATTACGTCGCACATGAGGTCAACGTTACTTACCTGGCTTGTGTCCCCCCAAGTAATGTTATGTCGTGATACTCATTTGTAAATGGTTGCTTAACAATGAGTGTGAAAGACACATGAAGTGTTCATCATTACTTAATCATTATTTCAAACATGAGGTCACCATTACTTATGACTTGCCTCCCCCAAGAAAAGTCACATCGTGATACTCGACCGACATTACCGACATTATCCAAATCCACCTGTATGCATAAACCATCCACCTGCCACCCACCCGAATGAATTATTTTCTCTGATTTAGAGACCTGCACCCGCATGGAACTGCATTTCACTCCACTTGTAGGCTATGCTGCTTTTTAAATTATTTCGATCAGCAACATTTAAGCAGCAAAGCTAAAAACTGTATAAACTTGACAGGACAGAGGAAATTCTCCAGGGGAAATTAAACTTTTAGCTTCTGAAATAATTTTAGGAGGGCAGCTGCTTTACTCCAAACAGTTTCACTGTATGAACCTGGACTGTGTGTGTGTGTGTGACCTTTTTTAGGATGTGTAGAAATAATCATTTAAGTTACGCTGCCAAGGCATTATGCGTAAATGCACACAGCGTCTCTCTTAATGTGGTTATCGTTTCTGCTGCAGGGGCGATCGCTGCAAGACAGTATTTTATAAACTCAAATAGTCAACAGCACACCTGTCAATGCTTCTGTTTTCCCAGGTTTTGCCTGTATTTCAAAGCCATCTCCTGGTGCCCTCCCATTTTACTGTTTCCAAAAAGAAAAAGAAGGAAGATAGATAAAAAACAAAAGATAAAGAAAAAGAAGAGCAGCTGGGAGAAGAAGAGCAGAATTATTGAATTGTTAGAAGTGACAGGTATGGTCAATAGTAAATGGTCAGCACCCCCAAATGAATTATTTCTCAGTGGGATAAATGTAAGCGTGACATGGTAACATATTACACTGAAGTGGGCTGGTTTTAAATAAATGAACATTTATTTAAGTAACAGTCCTTTTTTGATAAAATGAAAATGGTAACATCTATTTCTACAATAGCCTGAACACAGGCTGTTATCTTTAATCCCTTCACATTAAAATTCTGAATGTCACCTCAAACAAATCCCGCCCGTCCCGAACACAAACAAAGCTGTACAACATAAATAATAAATGCCCCTATATTGTGCCTGAAGAAAAATGAAGCTTAAAATGTCACATTTTAGAGAATGTAATAAATTTTAATAATTACCTAATTAATGATGTGTTATTTCAGACACCCACAACCCATCCGTTATTAATCAGATTGTTAATGTTCATCTGGATTATCCGCGGTGTCTGCTGACATAACTGCAGTCCATGCTAGAGCTTTGATCGGGCTCAAAAAATCCCGAACCCAGTCCGAACCACGGCAACCTGAAACCCGAATTAAAAAGAAAGAAAGAAAAAAAATATTTAAAATAATTCAAATAGTCTAGTTTATTAAATTATTAACACACACACACACACACACAAAGACACACACACAGACATACACATACATACACAGTTTCATTGGTGACGGCTTGCCCCACCCCTTCACTTTAGCCATGCCCCCTTTCATAACTCATGAACTGTTTGTCGTAGACTCTTGTGGGAGGCATCATTGAACTCAGTAGAGAGTTCCTTTTTTCTTGGTGTGGGTTAACCCTGCCCCCTATACTTAAGCCACGCCCACTTTCATAACTCATAAAAATGTTTGTTTTACGCACTTGTGGGAGTCATCATTGGACTAAGCAGTGTTCCTTTTTCATTGGTAACGGTTGTCCTGCCACCTATACTTTAGCCACGCCCTCTTTTATAACTTATGAAGTACTTGTAGACTCGTGTGAGAGGCATAATTGGACTCAGCAGAGGTTCCTTTTTCAGTGGTGTAGGTTAGCTCCACCATCCTGTTCTGCTGGTCCATCAGTTCATTGGTCCACAAAAATCTATCAGTTCATGGTCCACAAAGCTGTGCCTACCCTATAACTACCACAATTTTATACTTAACATAAAGAGGAGTCTTTATGCTAAGCTAAAGACTACCCTAGCTCCATCAAAGTGAAAAAATAAACCTTACAGCAATTCAGAAGCTGTCTTATTTACACAATATATTTGAAATACACATCTTGGAATTAAAAAGAAAAAAAAACGAGGATCATTTTAAGAGAAGCTAGATGGTAGGAACTATAGATGGTAGGAACTGTAACCGCTGAACATATGTGTTCCTTGACTATAGTTCCTATCTATCATCTAACTTCTCCCTTTTTTCCCTTTTTTAAATCCAAGACGTGTATTTCATTACCATGTAACACACATGATACATTGTGTGAATAAGACAGCTTCAGAGTTGCTGTAAGTTTTATTTTTCCACTTCTTAGCTAGGCTAAGGACCCCTGTAGACTTTAATTGTCTTTATGCTAAGCTAACACAAAATGCTACCCATCAGAACTGAACCAGTGGATGTGCAGAGGTGAAAATGGTATCAAACATCTTGTCTCAATCTGGGTAAGTTGATAAAAGGGTATTTTGCCCAAAAAATTGGAATATTCCTTTAAAGGGAAGGAAAAGAGGATAATTGAACACCAGTGTCTACCACACCCACTTATAATATTTTCATCTCGATCATTCTCAATACCATAAGCCCAATGTCACCTCAGCCCCTCGTGCGCTGTGCTTTAACTCTGCTCTGTACATTGATTCATTAAAATATGGCCCTATATGTTTTCAGTTCTAACAGATGAAGAGTTAAAGAATGTCACTCTTTTGTGCTCATATTCATAGCCCATCCCAAATCATGCATTTGGATTAAATACTATTTCAGTCCATTTTAGTATGTAGTAAATATACAATGCAATGACTTCTAGATGTTTGCAACATTATTATGAGGATTCACTGCCCAGTCCATGTCGCTCTAACTATGAAGTATACCATGCAAGTGAGTTCAAAAAGTGAGTGAGTGAGTTCATAAAGTTTAAAAAGGATAGGATTTATAAAGCTGGCTGTAAATCATTATCCCTCCAAGAGAGGGATAAATAACTAGGTTGATCATTTTTTCTCCCATAATTTACCATAAGGCTGAATAGAACACTTAGCAAAGAGAGACAAGCCTAACTTAGTCTAGCCCTAGAAGCCCTTATCTAAGCTCTGTCCAGTTCACGTTTATACTTAACTTGATATGAGTGTAATGGATAGTGTCCAGGAGTTGGGTTGCCATGGTTATCTGCATCTGGAGCTGGCCTGGTTACCTGGGTGACTCATATAGGGCAGGGCTTGGGGGTGGGGTGGGGGTATTTCCCTTGTGGTATCTTTTTCTTCATATATTACGCTCTATTTAAGGTTTGTAGGGCTTCCATAAATCTCTGTAGCTGAAACCTGAAATGCAGCAGTCCTTGAATGTCTAAAAGGTGTCCCTTTTAGACTTTCTAAAAAGAAACCAGATTGAACTAGTGAAAATTCAAGGGATAAATTTGCTCAATAAGGTAAAAAAAAAAAAAAAAAAAGCCAGAATGGTCAATATAAATGTATTGGCTCTTCCTCAGTTTTAAAGAAAACTACAAGAGTGACCATATTGATAAAGAAATCATTCAACATTACCATTTCAAAAGAAGTGATGATGAGGGTAGAGTTGCCTTTATTAAGGGTAGTTATAATGAAAAGAAGTTAATTTTTGTCACAATATATGGCCCCACTGTATTTGAATATAAGTTTTTTCTAATATTTGCAATAGCTCTTAGTACAGCTGGGCAATATGACCTGAAATCCATATCACAATTATTTGTGACATCTACCTCAGTAAAAATAAATGAAATAACAACAACAACAACAACAACAACAATAATAATAATAATAATAATAATAATAATAATAATAATAATAATAATAATAATGATAATAATAATAATAATAATAATTTTAAAGTTATT
>OMKZ01030747.1:35439-46160 GCA_900302535.1 Neoniphon sammara
AAATTCGATATTTAATACTTTCAAATCACTGACTATTTCACATCTCATTGTGGTTCAAAATGTAAAATTAAGTGGAAAAATAAACATTCACATTTCTGGTGACTCTTTTTTTTTCTTTCCCTTTGGCACCATAGTGCTGTGGCTTGGGGCCATGTCTCCTTGCATGGAAATGTATTTTTTATCTTATGTTAATGGTATTGCTTTGACAGGATTACAGGCATCTCAGAAGTAGGCTTGCTTATCAACAGAGTTAGACACATTACACAATTGTGCTGAAAGATAGGACTTGTTTACTTAGTTTTTTATGAAATAGATATATTCAGACTTTCCTCATACATCCACCAAGGAGGTAATCACCTTGTCTGTCTGTCTGTGAGTAAGATATCTCAAAAACTTTTATACAGATTTACATGAAACTTTGTAGAAAGATTGGTCCTGAGCCAAGGAAGAGTTGATTAACTTTTCACACCAGTCGGCCAAAAGGGGGCATGGCAGTGGGAGTGTCTTTACTGTTTGTGACAGATATCTCAAAGAGTTCTGAATGGATTTACTTGAAAATATAGATTTACTTGAAACTATAGAAAGATTGATTCTGAGCCAAGGAAAAGCAAACATGACTATGTACATGTTGTAATATCTGATGTGCCTCCTTGGTGGAGGTCTGTGCTCTACTGAGCGCATTTTTCTTGTTTCATCTGTCTTTGTGCTGTTTTTCCCGTATTTTGCTCACTGGTGTATCTTTCCAGTTAGCTGTATTGAGAAGCAGTTAAGTTGTTACTCACACAGTGCAAGTTGTAGTGTCGGAGGGGGTGGGGGCATCGCGGTGTGCGGGATTGTGCTTTAGTAAGTGGAGAGGAACAAAAAGTGGAGATATTTGACAGATGTTATATTTCATCTGTGGTGCTTCTGTGTGTTACTAAGCAGCCAGGCACAAACAAGCCCAAAGACAGCCAGGACAGTTATGAAACAGGCCCAAATAAACAACCTGCGACTACCCATATTTTCAAGTGACACTCTAGAAACACTGCTTTCTGAATTTCTTTCTGAATGTATTTTTCTCACTCCAGGTCAATGAGGCTACAGACACACTCTGTTCCTCCCTAGACACCTCTTTAAACAATCTCTGCCCTCCTTCATCCAAACTTGCTTGTAAAACCCCCACGAGTCTATGGCTCACCGGTGTCATCAGAGAGCAACGGACAGATCTCAGAGGAGCTGAGAGAAAATGGCGCAAATCCAGAGATCCCACTGACCTCAGTAACTACCAGACACTCCTATCTGCACTCTCCACTCAGCTACAAAATGCCAAGACCACTTATTATCAAGAAAAAATAAGCAGCACCAAAGACACACAAAGATTATTTTCCACTTTTAACTCACTCCTCAATCCTCCACCTCCTCCATACTCTACTTTGCTCACTGCTGACCACTTTGCATCCTTCTTCACTGATAAGGTTTCTGCCATCAGTAATCAATTTTCTGAGCCTGACAAACTCAGTATGCTGCCACCAGCTAACAGGGCCTCACTTACCTCATTCTCCCAGCTCACAGAGGAGCAAGCCTCCAAACTTTTGCTCGACTCTTGTCCTACTACCTGTCCACTGGACCCCATACCTCCTGCAGGCCATTTCACCCATGCTTATCCCTGCAATCACATACATCATCAACTCTTCACTTACAACAGGTGTGTTCCCCACTGCATTTAAGTAAGCCCAGGTGACTCCGCTAAAAAAAACCCTGCACTCATCTCGGGTCAAAAATTACAGACCGGTTTCACTCCTCACCTTCCTTTCAAAGACACTTGAACGCACAGTCTTTAATCAAGCCTCTGAATTCCTTTCCGAGAACAACCTGTATGACCCTAACCAATCTGGTTTCAAATGTGGACACTCTACTGATACCGCACTCTTATCTGTAGTGGAAACACTACGATCAGCTAGAGCTGCTGGTCAGTCCTCTGTCCTATTGATGCTTGACCTATCGGCTGCCTTTGACACGGTTAACCCCCAAATCCTCCTCTCCACGCTTGCTGAGCTTGGCTTCTCAGGATGTGCCCTCCGCTGGTTTGAGTCCTACCTCTCAGGGAGATCCTTCAGAGTGTCTTGGAGAAGGGACGTGTCTCAGTCCCACTCTTTGCCCACAGGTATACCTGAGGTCCTTGTCATCCCAGCCAATTCCTCTGTACAACAACAGATCAGTATCCAGCTCAGTTCCGCTCAGCTAGTCCCCACAAAGTCTGCCAGAAACATGGGTGTCATTATTGACGAAGGACCATGTGGCTTCTGTTGCTCATTCATGCTGGTTTGCCCTGTACAACATCAGGAGGATCAGACCCTACTTGTCTGAACATTCAACACAACTCCTGGTACAGGCTCTTGTAATATCACGCCTTGACTACTGCAACTCCTTGCTGGCAGGCCTCCTGGCATGTATGCTCAAACCTCTGCAGATGATCCAGAATGCGGTGGCGTGTCTGGTCTTCAACCAAAAGAGCACATGTCACTCCACTGTTCATATCTCTCCACTGGCTCCCTGTTGCTGCCCGCATCAAGTTCAAGTCCTTGATGCTCGCCTACAAAGCAGCTACCAAAATGGCTCCGACCTACCTGAACTCCCTCATTCAGGTCTACACTCCTTCCCGCTCACTGCACTCTGCCAGGGAGTGTCGCCTGGTGCTCCCGCCACAACAATGCCCTAAGTCTCTAGCCAAACTCTTCTCTTCTGTGATCCCTTGGTGGTGGAATGAGTTACCAAACTCCATCCAATCCACAGAGTCCCTCTTTTTCTTTAAGAAAAGACTAAAGGCCAAGTTCTTTAGTGAACACCTTCTCACCTGACGGACTGTGTAATCCGAACAGCACTGCCTTGTAGCACTGCCTCACAGCAGCCATGTCCTGCTGGACCAGAGCTTAGCTTTGTAGCATTTAACCTCGTCGTTGTCTCCAACTAGTACCTTGCTTGTGTTGTATTGAAATCTCATGTGTACGTCGCTTTGGATAAAAGCGTCAGCAAAATGCCGACTGTAACTGTCACTTAACCCCACTGTTGACCATAAGGCAGCACTGCCTCCCAGGCCACGATTATTATCTCCTCCAGGAGATTATTCGTTTGGTTGTGTGTATCTGTGTGTCTGTCTGTCTGCGGCTAATCTCACAAAGCACTGGGCCTATCAGTCTAAATTTTTTTGTGCACAGTTATGACTATATGAGCAAGAACCTCTTGTGGTTGCAGTGATATTAAAAACTACTTCCACTTTCTCACCCTACTTACCTATTTTTTTTTTATCCTACTGTGGCTGTGTTTGCTCCAATCACAAAAAAATCAGGACGTGCATTGCATTTTTTGGGCGAGTTTATAAAACACATTGCTGATGAAGAAAGGCAACAGAACACAGAGCAGACACACAGGAGAACAACATTGTAAAAAGTGTCAGAGGCTGATTGAATCTGTCAACAAAATGGGGGTTAAAGTAGGTTATATAGCCTGATGCTTCATGACTGTAAAAAATTAAGTGTAAAACAGCCGTCTCTGTTTCATATTTCAGTGGACTAATTTCCCTAATCTTCCCGGGTCTTTGGACAATGGACAAGATCAAATGGAAAACCCCTCTCACCCTCTCAATAATGAGTTGTGGCACAAAGCAATAACAACTATCTACTTTATGTAGACATTGTGTCCCCACACATGCCTGGCAGAGATCTGCACTCTGCTGAGTGCACTCTTCTAGTTAGGGGTATGCTATGGTTACGGAGAGGAAGCCCTGCCTTAAAAGGTGACTTTTGGGGCAAGAAAGAATAATGAAAAAAGCCCAAAGTGGCTTATAATAAGTGGACATGACAACTACGACGATGTCAATTACCTGATGTCCTCTGAAAGTGTTTGCGCCAAAATTAAAACATGCTTTCACTGGGCGGTAAATACTGTGCGCAATCCGGCATTAAAGAAGCTGGGTTGTTTTTTTTTTGTTTGTTTCATTGTTTGTTTGTTTGTTTTGTTTTTTTAGTAAAGCAGTCAGGCAGCTATTGCAATAATTAGAATAATCACCTCCTTCAGTTTTACACTGTCTAGATGATACACCTTAATAACCTTAATATATTTACTCACTTTATGATAGTGATGAGGTTAGGTTTTGTTGGAATGGCTCTTGTTTAGTGTTTATAATTGTCTTTGGACCTTGATAACCTAAGCTGTCTTTTTAAAATTGTGAGGCCTTAGTGAGGCAGTGCATAAGGTCCTTAATCTTGATGCTGCAGCTTCGCGAGTAAGTCTGCTCATGTAACGCTCACTTACTGTCCATGCTCTTTAATTGCAAATACTCTCCAACCAAGCGATCCTCTTTGCACTGTAGAGGGTAATGTGCACAGAAAGTCTCCTGGAAGGTCCACCACTCCTGCATCTGGTGTGTGCCAATTCAGAATTTCCTTGGGACCCTCAATTAGCATTTGTGAATACGTTGGCAAATGACTGACCCATTTACACTTCCCCTCAGCAAGTCTACTTGGTCATACAATGAAGGGATCTCTGCATTCTCTCTACTTTTCCTTGGCTCTGAGGATAAAAGGACAAGGTTTGAATAACCTTCATCTTCATGGTTTCCGTGACTGTCCTCAAAGCTGTTCTGAATTATTTGCCCTGAAAATGTTGCAGCACTTGGACCATGTTCACAGTAGATACTAGAGAGATTTATTGCTATTTCCACTTGATTTTAATGTAAGCTAGATGTACCTGCTGAGCAAATGTTGAATTGTCATATCTGTAGGAAATTCTGCCATGCTGTATTCTCCATTTGTTCATATCCAAAATATCAATCTGGTATCTGTTTGTACTAATTTTGCTGTGATTGGTTTCAGTAATGGGAAGTTTATTGATATGTACAAGTAGTAAGTCAAAGGCAACTGGACTTTCTGTATAATCTACAACGGTTTTAAAATTTTCTGCTTCATTGCCCTGCATATGGGTCTTCTGCATTAAAACTATGTCTGCCTAATTATTTTTTCAAATATGTATTTTCCTTCTGTTATGTATTTTAAATTCCACAATATGAATTTAACAAACCTGCTATATATAACTAAACACTGTCAAATATATATTCATGTTACTCCAGGCCCATGTCTGCAGTCATCTGTTCGTTTTAAAATATCACCTTATATTTTTCACACTCCTCTGAGTAACACAAGTGTGAATGCCTTTGTCTTTTGAGCCAAATCTTTAGGGAATGATGAAAGTCAACATCCTTCCCAGTCAAATGCTCGCTTTTCTTTAGCTACGCTGATCACCTTGTCCCTTGCATACTGCCTCAGAAAGCATTTGGCATCAACATGAGCATGAGCCATCTAAATCTCAGACTCCTCAACAATGTTAATACAAACTTGTACTGGATAGGTCTCTTAAACCCACAAGTCTCACCACTTGCTGTCATTTTCAAGGATTTTGTATCCCATAAAGCATCCATTTGTCTGTTTCTATTCAGTAGCAGCTCTGAGGTCCTCCAGGAAGACCGTTTGGCCTCTTGGCCTTCCCTAGCCTCTCTTGTATAGCTGCCACTATTGTCTTCACCTCTGCTGTCGTTTCTTTAATAGTCAAATACTCATTGTAACAGCGAGGTATTTTTAATTTTTCCCTGTTATTTCTGAACTTTTTGGGTTATTTCTGTGTTTTATTATATTTTCAAATAGAGAAGAAGAATACTGGAATATTATTGTTGAGCCATGCCTAACTATAACATCTCTTCTCTCTACAGTAACTGTCCATGCTCCTTGGCTGCAGCCCTGGCCCGAGCCACAGCAGACAGTATCCTGCAGACTGATCTCTCCACGTACCAAATTAACAAGACAGCAGAAGATGGAACTGACCCACCACCACGTGAGTCCCATAGTGCTGGTCTCTCTTTCAAACACACACCCATATAGTTTGGGTTAAACGATCTTGCCTTTAAGAGCTGCTAGTGCCAAAAGAAATGACTTAATCTGGTTTTCAGTGGGGAGTATTTATGTCCCATGATGATCTAAATGTTTCAGAGCTTCTTCTACCATGACAAGAATAAAATGGTAGGTTAAAGGAATAATTCATTCAAAAATTAAAATATGGTCATTAGCTACTCACACTCATGTCAGTTGTATCAATGGTGAAGTTTGTATGTTTGCTATAGGTAAAAAGGTAAATGCTGGACTTTAGGACCCTTGGAAACACTTGGATTATGTTGCATAAGCTGTTTGGGATGATGTTTTTTTTTTTATGGTATTTTAACCCTAACCCTTTTTGGAACTCTGAAAAGGGTGATGCAGAGCAGCACTAGCAAATTTGTCCTTCATACATCCATGCAGGTGGTGTAGAGGTTTAAGTACAGATGAGACTGAGAGAATGATGAGAGATTGCAGGTTGAAATCCCACAAAAGACTGAAGGTAATCAAGCAATCACAATCAAACCAATATTATTTGGAGTAAGTGTGAATTATTTGACATCTTAGTCTTTTGTGAATTTTTTGATAAATTCTGCAATTTTTGTTTTTAGAATTGGTTCAGTCTCATCCAAAATGATGCATCTTACAGCATGTACATCTACAACATTCTGCAACAATCTTTATGATGGGGACTACCATAGACTGTATATAAAGATGGACAACGTGTCTCCACTTCCTCCCACTGTACAAAAGTGAAGCCAAAATATCCCGTTTACGAGCGCTGCCATCTTGCCCTGGTGACGTCATTTGGAGCCAGAGTCTGCGCAGTAGGGATCAGGGAGTACTGAGGTCCCGCGCCTATCTCCTGACTGAATTGCGAGCACACGCCCACTGAAGTTTTGAGCTAGCCTAGCTGCTCCGATCTCCGAACCGTCATTGCCGCTGGTTCTACTATGACTGAAGGCTTGTTGATAAGGTAAATACAACAGCTAAAAGTCAAGGTTATAGAAAGTTAGCGTTCATCTCCTCTCGACATTCCCACATACACCTCCCGAGCAGAAGTCCACAGGTGCCGGCTCCGCAACAGCTTCACTCAGAGCAGCTGTCAATCACAGACGTCACATCCCCTTTTTAGAGCATCAAATAACTAATGAAAACCAAACTTATCAGAAAAATGAACACTTGAACATACATCAGCATGATAAGAACTACCTGAAATGACAGGAACCATCTTTGGGAAAAAAGAAGTTGACGTGTTTGATTTTTTAGTTTGGCCCATGTCCCATCCGCTAACATGGAGGGGGCGGGGTTTATGACCTATACTGCAGCCAGCCACCAGGGGGCGATCGAGATGTTTTGGCTTCACTTTTGGGGAGCTGTCACACTGTCCATCTTTACATACGGTCGATGGGGACTACATGCATCTAAATTCTAAAATGTACATGTTTTATGTGTTAGAGGTGCATAATTTTCCTTCTTTTTTCCTATTTCTACTATTGACTAAATAATGAAGCCCAGCCCAGTCACCATATTGCAGCTTGAAGCTATAATCAAGGAATTATTTAATTAATATATATCTTAGAAATCATAAGAGCTACAGCAATCAGATGTTGTAGATACATTTGAAATCTGACCGGCTACTCAGGCAACAAAAATTACATCAATTAACCACATTGTGATGTTACTACATTTTGGTATTTTAACCTCTGAGTCTTAGAAAATTTTCCCCCTCTGAAGATTCCTTAGGTCATGCTGAATCATTTCTGCCTACTGATGTCCACTTCCATCTCACTAGCTTTCCACCATTTTGAATTTTGTCCAAAGTAATTTATTGTTGCTTCTCCTTGGTCGTTCATTTAGTTTAAACAAAATTGGTGTGGCCATCTTAGGACTGTCCACCATTGAACAAATAATGGATAGTCCCAAAGATTCAGCAACAAGTGATCAAAGAACTTTTAATGGAACACAGCACAACACAAAACTGGCCATAACTCATTGACCATTCCTCGAATCAACCCAAATTTGAATTACGATCTGCAATCTCACATTCATTGAGTACACCCAAAAACGTGCTTCGAGTTCCACCTATGGAGCACCACCAATGTGAAAAGTTTATATTTCCTAATTGACCACATAGATTTGTATGAAATTGGGTTTACAATGCTCTAGGGTCATATCCAAGTTGACTGATTGATTAAAGTGGGCATGGTATAACCAAACCAGGCATACCAGCAGTATGCAACAGGTCACATGACTCTTGGTGATGCCATTTTATACTTTTTTGTTTTTGGAATCAATTTTAATTTCTTAATCACAGGCCTGGGAGTTTCATCTGAGGCTGTTTTGTCTGAAGGAGTTTTGTCTGAGCTACTTTTGTCTGAGGGAGTTGTGTCTGAGGCCGTTTTGTGTGGTGGAGTTTTGTCTGAGGGTGTTTTTGTTGATGTTCAGTTGTACTATACCAAAGACTTGACAGACTTGAAGACTTGAGTTTTTCCAAAGATCTAAAGCCTTTTAGCCTGAAGAACAATGCTGTTTTGTCTGATGTTTGAGAGAAGTGAGGTCTGAGGGTGTCCTAAAATGTACACTGTACACCTAATGAGAGTTCGAATGAGGGACATAAAGTGGCTAATGGCAGTCTATGAGCAACATTGGGTTCCATGTTTCTTTTGAGGGAAAGATAGCATCCTATGTAACTGTCATTACACCCGCATGTGCAGTACCCCAAGTGGGAGTATTTTTTTGATCCTGTGTGTGTGTGTGTGTGTGTGTGTGTGTGTGTGTGTGTGTATGTCTGTGTGTACAGCATAACTCAATCAGTTTTGATCCAATTTGGACCAAACTTGGTGGAACAATTAAGGGTTACAAAGGAAGAAGTGATTTGATTTTGAAAAGATTCAGTCAAAGTTTAACGTTAAAGGTCAAGGCCACAATGTAAAGTCACAGTTTCAGCCCAATGCTAGTACATAGGGAATATTCATAATGGCCATATCAGTGAATTGGTAAGAGCTATGCATATGGTTACTATTAAACACTAATATACTGTTGACTCATATTGTATGACCTTTCTCTAGGACACATGACCTTTGAGCTTCAGTGACTGTGGAAGGTTGTACTGATGGAAAAAGTTTTTATGTATTATTGGTCCTGTAGCATTTCACTGTCAAACATGCAGCATGTGGGTGTTGCACACCCTGAGTGCCCATTCTAGTTACACCTGCACACGAGGTAGTGCAAGCAGGGATATTGTTTTCAGTCCTGTCTGTGTGTGTGTGTGTGTGTTTGTATGTGTGTCTGTACAGCATAACTCAAATGGTTTTGATGTGACTTGTACAAAACTTGGTGGTAGTGGTAAGGGTCAGGAAAGGAAGAAGTGATTTGATTTTGAGTTTTGGCTCAATGCTAGTACATATCAGTGAATTGTTAAGAGATGTGCATATGGTTACTATTAAAGGAATACTCCAAAATTTTGATCAAAATACCCTTTTGCCGACTTACCCAGACTGAGAAAAGATGTTATTTACCATTTTGACTTCTGTATGTCCACTGGTTCAGTTCCAATGGGTAACATTTATGTTAGCTTAGCATAATGACTTGAAGTGTACAGGAGTCATTAGCCTAGCTCAGTCAAAGTGAAAAAATAAACCTTACAGCAATTCCAAAGCTGTCTTATTTACACAATGTATCATGTGTATTTGAAATACACGTCTTGAATTTTAAAAAAAAGTCGTTTTAGGAGAACTTAGATGTTAGGAATTATAACTGCTGAACACGTGTTCAGTGGGTGAAGTAACTAACCATTTATAGTTCCTGCCATCACATGCAGCGAGGATTTATTTAGTTTAAGGGAATAACGTAGGCTATATAGTCTCCTCTTACTTTACATGTGGCATTTGAAATTATGGTGGGATCACTTCATAAATGTGAGTACATTTTCTCTTGACCTAATACATTTAGGGCTGAAACACACCGGCTATATTACAGCTGGTCAGGTATATTGTCTGCATGTCATTTAGCTGACATGCACCCCAAAGCTTTCTGCTTTGCTTTGGCTTTTGGTTGTAGCCGGGTTGTATGGAAAAGTACATTCATTTTGACCAGAAAATTAAGTTTCAACCAAACTAGCTCTATAAAATCACAATTCATCACCACATTTGTGTGTGCTGTGTTGTTATCCCCTGTCTGTGTGTTTTCAAGTCAAAATACTCACCAGAATTTAAAGTTTATCCACTTTTGAGGGATTGCAGGTAGCCTGCTCTGTGTCCTTAATCAGATAAAGGTGCCGGTGGTTAGGATGTTCTCCCACCTCCGATTTACCAAAATAAAAGTTTCATACACCATATAGATTCTCGCATTTTCCTCATCTGTCATCTTAATACGGAACTGTCATAATGTCTTTTTATTTACTTTACTGTATAGTTGTATTTTGGTTCATATAAACAAATAAACAGCATGTCAATTCGACATCAGTTTAGCTATTTTGGTAAAATGGCAGTTGGAAACATCTTTGATGTTGAGAACTGATGGAGGTACACTCTCTCTCTCGCCTATAATGTAAATTAAGGTCCTGCTCATAATGTGAATTAGATACTATTCCATTATTTATTTATTTTTTTTATCTTTACAGTTGGGCTTCTTAACCTTTTTTCTGTCTAAACTAAATGTAAATTAAATCTAAAATGAAACATTCTGTTATTTATGGCCATC
The DNA here is from genome assembly GCA_900302535.1 of Neoniphon sammara. Lineage (NCBI taxonomy): Eukaryota > Metazoa > Chordata > Actinopteri > Holocentriformes > Holocentridae > Neoniphon > Neoniphon sammara. Next base: position 46,044 of record OMKZ01030747.1, read on the forward strand.
ATCAAGGCAAACTCAATGTAGAAGATAGGGCTTGCAGCAGCAGCAACGCAGCAGAAACGTTGGCAGTGTGGATGCCGACATGCGTGTGAGCCGCAGCAGTTCAGCAACGCAGAGCCA